>VXBW01006629.1:718076-771761 GCA_013400375.1 Thinocorus orbignyianus | reverse complement strand
TCCCTACTGGAAACCAAGACAACTATAAAGGTATTTACAAAGTTCAGATTCAAGCTACTCACTAGCTGAATGCAGACACTGACTTACATTCTCAAATTACTTTTTACAAAAAATATCAGTAAAAAAAAAATGCACAGTATACATAAATTTTAAGTCCTTGAGATACTGTTCTCTTATTTCACTTGTCACAGTGAAATATAAAAGACTGAACTGCTGAAAAAGAACAATAAAGTTTCTGGCTTATTATTAACAATTTCTGTAAAGAGCAAGCAACATTTTGCATAACAGAGCATTGCCTGAAACAGCACTTTTATAAGCAAAATGATACAAAGGCACTGTAAATGCAAAGGGCTCCACCAACAAAATGACAAATGAAAATCAGATAGAGGGGCAAACTTTTAGAACCCAGCTTGTCCTGTTATTTTGTAAAGTACCAAATATAGTCTAAGGAGCTACTTCAGAGGCAACTTCACAGCAATATCATTCAAGTTTCCACAAATGTTCATGTTGTGCTTCTCCCACCCTCTATCACCTCCCTAAAAGACAGAGTACAAAGGAGCGTTTCAGAAAGCTGGAAATTGCAGTGTGACAAGAATCCCTTATCACAGTTCAGTCTAGAGTGTGCTAAAGTGATGGATGAGAACTCACTTTCTGCATTTCCTCAGTTAGCATTCACAATGTTTCATATCAGAACTGAAACACACACAGCTGTGCTTACTTTGATTGAAACAGGACTAAATTGGAGACAATCCCACGGTAATAGCACACTTCATTTAAAATACATACATATGTATTCATACACTCACACATTTTAAGCTTCTTCAATGTATTTAAGACAATAGAGGCATTAACTATTTGATCCTCTAGTAATTTTTTCCTAAAGTATACATTTTAAAAAAAACTTCTTTTAATGCAATCTAGTTTTTCCTTGCTGAAGCCTGAAGAACAGTACACATTATACCATGGCGACCAGGTTTTCTCCTCCCTCTTCACAGGGCTAGTTAGATACTTGCAGACTGTTAAAATAGCTGGATTTTACATGCTGTCTAGACAGCTTATCCCTCTAGTTCAGAGGTCTTACCACTGATGAGTCAACTACAACCTTTATTTGCAAAACAACTATCTACTTAGCTGTTTCTTCTCATGTAGCTTTTCTTTCTGGCTAAAATACAACTCATACTTTTCCTTATTATGCAATTTCTGACCCCAGTTCCTTCCCCAGTCATATTCACCAATTAGTAAGGTCATTTTCAATTCTCTAGATACCTTCCGACACTGATATTTATCAGACCAAGCCAAGCTGGAAGAAACTACCTATATCATCTCTCAAAGTATTTATGAAAATGAAGAATAGTACGGGCTGAAGCACCAGTGGATCTCCACACAATTTCCATGAAAATACTACATCTTCTTACAGTTTTCTGACCAATTCTGCACCATCTTGATTTACTTGATTTTTTTCTATATATATTAATGTTAGGCTTCTCTATCCATCTCCATCCAAGATGGCCTTGTATTCACTCCCTGTCAAGCTCTACATCATGTTTGATAAGCATATACTTGTCACTATTAAATTTTATGTAATGTCTGAATCGTTTAACAGCTGGCTGCTGCCAAAAGTATAAGCCCATAGAAAAATCAAGTGTTCTCACCATGTTTAGTTCTCCTAGTCTGACCACTATCTGCCCCAAAGCACCAGAAACACTTCAAGAAAAGGGACTCAGGGTGGTAACAAGTCCACCCTCTTCTTTGGCTGCAGATAGCTTTTTACACAATGCAGCACTCCAGTTTAAACCTTCCACTTTACCATGACACTTCATACATTTCCTACTTTTCCCTTCGTAATGAGACAGTATGCATTTGTGCTTTTTGTATTTGGATCCTTTAATTATTGGACAGACTGCAGTTTTCTTTTGTACCTCTGAGGAGCCTCTCAGAAGATTTTACTGACCAATCCTCCAAGTTTAACAGAGCATGTAATACTGAAACCTATTGTTTTTTCTTTTGCTTATTCCTCCTTCCTATCCCAGGGATCACGACTTACTCTGGTGACAGCTGCTCTCACTTACTATTCCTTCAAACTTGACATTTTTAATACATTCCTTCTTACTATTCATAATTAAATCTTCAAAAGCCCATGCCTAACAGCTTTCTTCTTTCCTTGAAAATATTATCCAAGCATATTTAAGAAACTGTGTTCTTTCATCTCCTCACCAACAGATTTCTGAGCAGTTAAAAATCTCCTATAGCCATCACATCCTGCAACTCATATGGTGGCCAAAACCAAACCAAAACAAAAAGTTAAAAAAAAAATCGCCCATCTGTGATTCACTTTTCTTTCTTGATGAGAAGGTAAATGTTATTTAATAATTCCTAAGCCTTCTTTGAACTCGTGATGCTCTCAATTGCATAACAAAACTCAATGACACAAAAATTTGTGATTATGCTGGTCATCTCACAAAACTGAAAAAAAAAAAAGTTTCATTCACCTTGAATTTTTTTGACTAGCATGCTGGCCTCTAAACCTATTGCAGATTAACTAAGTACATACACAAACTGTCAGTTGCAATGGAAAACTTGGGAGAAGGAAGCAATGTAAATTATATGAAAGAAAGTCTCCAAAGGAATGCTCGGGAAAATAAAGTAGGTAACTGTTTTAACAGAAAAACTGCAGTTTTGTGCCTCAGAATGAGTGAAACTATGGCTGTCTACTGACTCTATCATACAGGCCTCTCAACACCTAAAACATAAAAAGATCTCTATGTTAATGTTTTATATTTTCATACCTTCCTCATTACATTAAGGAAGTCATGTAAGATAGCATCACTTCTGATGGAAATACAAAAAAAAATTAGGCATTAAAGAGTTTAAAATTTTATTAGACTTCATTAAAGAAGAGCAAAAATCAGACCATTATCCTAATGGTAATTTACACAAGGCTGAATTAACTCTCACATAACTTTAAAAATATGTATTCACTGAGCCTAAATTGATTAGGCAAACACACTGTTTCTTATGCAAGGTTCTGCTTCATATAATGCTAGAAACCTATAGATTAAACTTGTTGAAAGACTAAGCTAAAATTGCATAAAACTACACAGTTAGCATTTGTTAATTTTCAAAATGCTTAGCTATGCAACATTATTAATTTTCCTTTAAAGATAGCATATTAAGCAGAACAGCTATCACACTTTGGCTCAGTCTGTGTTATGTTCCAGTTTTCCTGGCTGGTCTACCAGAACACTGAAGTCTACTCTTGCTTCCAGAAAATACAAATTATTTATTTATGAATATTCTCACAACAGAGTGAGGCTGCTCAAAAAGAAACTACATTTGCTTGCAGGATTTTGTTATGGAAGAGAATAGAAACACAGAAATGCAAGTCAAGGAATGGTAATGACAAACAGGTTTGATTTGCTTTGTGGTTGTTTTTTTTTTTCTTTCTTCCCCTCCCCCTCTTCCCCCCTAGAACTTCATTGCATATAGCTGCAAGTAAATGGATAGAGGACAATGAAGTGTCACATCTTGCCTCTTGATTAGTTTGAAGAGACAGGAAAAACAACCATAGGGATACTAGCTAGGGGTTGGATGGAATACAAGAGAACTTAGAAAAATATAAATTATGCCTCAAGACATAGGGCAGAAATCTATTCCTGTAAAAAAAAAAAAAAAAAAAAAGTGATAGAGCTATTAATACAGTAAATAGACATGAGATTCCAGATTTTTTAAAAAACTCATATACAGTTGCAAATTTAACTTTATGCTGCAATATGTAATTTTTTAAAACATTTGACATTGTGACTTCAAAAGTTTTAACCACCCTTGTTGTAGAAATTCTGCTTACTAAGAAGTTTGGCAAGAATTAATTTTCTTTTACTCTTTTTTCATATTTTTTGTACTGTTATTAAATATAACTAAATATAAATTTACATTTAACATCTGTTAAAGTGAAAGCTGTATTTTCAGATGCTGGGCTTCCTCAGCAATCAGAGACTTGCATGGTTTATACGTTGAAGTACCTCTGCAGATTCTTAGAGTTTCTTACTATGAGAGGAAACATATTGGTTGGTTCAGAGTATGTCACGAGTGCACTATGAATATAAGTACAAATACATTTGTGTACTCATGATCTAGCAAGAAAACTATTGCTGACGTGCTTATAGCAGAAGACTTAATTACAACAGTCAGAGTACAAAGGAAAAGATGGGGAAAAACTACAAATAATGATCTGTTCAGGTTTACAACTGTCAGCATAGTTTTCAAATAGTCCCATAATGGGACTTTTCAGTTTGAAAAGTGCAATCTGTCTGACT
This sequence comes from Thinocorus orbignyianus, assembly GCA_013400375.1. Classification (NCBI taxonomy): domain Eukaryota; kingdom Metazoa; phylum Chordata; class Aves; order Ciconiiformes; family Thinocoridae; genus Thinocorus; species Thinocorus orbignyianus. Next base: position 767,448 of record VXBW01006629.1, on the reverse strand, counting down.
TGAAAGTCTGGCACCAAATGAAAATTCGTTAGTGCCAGGAAGGGAAGTGTGGGAATTGAAAGTCATTCATCATTGTAACACTTCACCACCGACTACAGAGAGATAAAGGATTCTGTACAGGCCATAGTTTCCAGTATACCAGCCTTTTTGTTAACTTGTCATATTGGAACATATAAGATGCTCACCCAAAAATGATTGCTTCCTGGAAACAGACTACAATATTTCCCAAGTTTTTTGTCATTGAGTAAAGATATTCTCTAATTACACCCCAAGAATATCAACACCCAAGCTTCTTTTACTGTCTATAAGATATATCTAGCATAGGGTTTTTTTTAGAAAAAGCAGTTTGGTTGGTTCAGAGTATATCACGAGCATATAATGAATATGAGCACAGATACATTTGTGTACTCATGATCTAGTAAGAAGACTACTGCTATCTTGCCTACAGCAGAAGACATAATTACAAGAGTCAGAGTGAAAATGAAAAGATGAGGAAAAATTGCAAATAATGATCTATTAAAGTTTGCCACTGTTTTTTCTTAAAAAAAAAAAAAAAAAAAAAAAAAAAAAAAAAGCTTTATCACAGTCACTGAAAAAAACTCACCTCCTTGCATTAGTTTGCATAAAAGAAAAACTACTTCATGAAATGAATCTATTATGGGGCCTGAATTGCCTATATTTGGTTCTTAACAAAACAAACAAACACCCACCTTTCCATCAATTTTAGACTCTAGATGCTTTGTTCTGAGAAGAAATAGGATTTGAAGAAAAACAAGATGAGATCACGCTAATTCTATGTTAAGTGTCAGTTATTACAGTTCAAGCAGTCACAGTACCTTTCTGCTGTTAAGTGTGGAAACATTTGTCATTGCTGGAAAGCTATCATGAATGAAAAATGGAGTAATATTAGTCATATGTCTTCTTTGTCAATGATGTGAGTTTGTAATACACCATGCAAAGAAATTGCCAAGGAATTCAAATGTGACATGACATGAAATCACGCCCACTTATTGATTAAGCTTTTTATCTGTTTATAATAGCAAAGAATTTAAGGCATAAAAATCATTTTATATGCCTGAATCAAAATAAACTGTAAAAATTCAATATGTATTTCTCATGACATAAAGATTCCTTCCAAAACCTTCTAACTCAATTTTTTAAGGAAAAAAAAAAATAAATCTACATGTGTAATTTGGCATGACTTCTTATTAGGTTGTAACAACTGGATTGTCATAACATAATTTGGATTCTCACCCTTTACTGTTAGATAAATACAGAGTATAAATACTATTAATAAAAAATGCTATTACTGTAACACAAAAGCCCATCATCCCATTGAAAACAAGATTTCGGAAACATCTTTAGGTCAAATCAATATATGATTACTTATTAATTCTAGTTAACTAGGAAAAGTAAGAAAGAAGAATTAAATTACAGAGAAATATAATTATTTAGAACCAGTTCCACACATGTAGCCTATTTTTATGTTCTTAGCAAGATTATATAGTATAGATATTTCATACAGCTAATGTACATGGGAGAACCTGATGACATTCAGTAATATTCCTCTCCTTAGAAATTAATCATGTATGATATTCCTTAATATTAAAATACTAATATTATCCAGAGTTGATCCTGAGTCAGGATACTGGTGAAGAGATTATTTCTAACAAGAGCAATCATCCTATTACCTGAAGTGTCTAGCTACGATGACACCAAGTCACGTTTTAGCAGAACAGCAAAGCAAAATACCCTAAATTTTGGGCATCTTCTTTCACTACAAACATGAAAAATGTTGATTTTTAAATGCTGATTTGGTTGTCCATGTTTAACACTGTCTGTGCATAAACATCTACAGCAAAATGAATTTGCTATGAAGACCTTTGTGACCCGCCTTTTTCCATTGAGCCGAAAAAGCATAAGCTCCTCTTTTCAGTTCCCTTAAGTACTTTGGAATATAATTCAGCCTAATTCTTACTATGCCATTCACAAAGTGCTCATGTAGATTATAATATTATCAGAAACAAATTCAGTGTTCAAAGGAGTTGAAGATTTTTTTTCTTGATATTTCATATCAGCAATTCAAATATTCCTGGCCCAGAAGCAGCGTAACAATTACAGCCCTGTATGAAAAAAGTTGGAAATCTGCAAACACACTACTTGAAACAAAGATCATAACAAGGAAGAAAAACACATTGTAAAAACGCAACAATATACTTCTAAAATTATATTTTGTTATTTTACATTTTCTGTAAATTGTGGAATCCATTTTTAAACAGGCGATGGACAACAGGTAATTAGAAGTTGCTGTAAGAAAAAAAGGTAGTTTTCCTCTTTACTGATCCAAGTTTTAGGTGGGAAAAAGTCAACATTTTTAAATGTAAATAAGTCTGATGTGATTTTCTTATTTAACATCAAAATTATAGATGCTTTAGAAGCACCTTAGAAGCACCAAATTTTGTCAGGTTATACTGCTTATATTGCTTTTGAGAACAGGAATTAAGGTCCTAATTTATCTAAAAAGTTAATCTGCTAACTGCTAGGCCTGAAGACGACTGCCATCAAAACATAACAATTTGTACCCACCCAATTCTATTGATTTCTTCCAAAACAAATGAATGTAACATTTAGGCTCTGCTCCACGAAATTACTTAATTAAAACACCCTTAAAAGCTGCAAATCTATGGGAATCCAGCAAGCACCCTGCTGCAGTTCCTCTCTCTATTCTTCTATACTTTTTCCACAATGTTCCTTACTCACATTTTGTTCCCAAAGAAAGGTGTCACCTGTAGGTCATAGCATTGATTAACAATATCTTAAATAACTACCAAATATCTCAGGGCCTTAGCCTTTCTTCGCCTATTTCCAACACTTGCAAATCATCACATATCAATAACTAAAAAACACCAAAACACTTCTATTTAGCAAATATATAAGAAGAACTGTGTGTTAGATGTGATCATTTATAAAAATAAATGTGCACATAAGATCGTACAATTATAAATGGTTTTCCTGCCAAATAAATCTCAACTATTCAACTTAGAATAATGTCAATTATCTACAATTTTTCATTAGCTTTCCCATTAAAATATTAAGTTTGATTCCTTTATAACTACTATATGTTCTATACTTCTGGCTGCAGATTAAATTATGCAGCTCTAAAAACTGGAAGTCTTACTTTTGTCCCCATCAACAACTAACACAGAACGGGAAAATTCACCAATTAATTTCTCACATTATACTGATGGATAATGAATGACTGAAATACAGAACAGCAGACTTGTCCACTAATGAATTCTCAGTTTATTAATAGATTTAGCTGGCACCAAGATTATTTTAATTTCGGATGTATTCTATATGGCAAAGAGTAAGCAGATTGTGTTGTACACTCTACAAATTTGGGAGGCCTTCTGTTAGTGAGAAGCTAGTCAACATTTTCATCTAGAAACACAAAAAGCCCTACTACACCTAGAAATATATCAGTAAGCATATATATTAGAAAAACTGTTATACATAACTGCTACAAAAATGGCATAGACTTCATGGTTGATATACACCTAGCACCTTTCGTGCCAGAAAATCCTAGTGGCTTTACAAACTATACACAGGGATGAATCCATCCTACACTGGATGAAAGCAATCACATTAACAACTTACTGTGTAAAACTTGGAAATAGCCAGGAACAGGATATGATTATTTTACCCAGATCAACGTGAGGCAAGCATAATTCGATCCAAGCTTATATTATTTGGGCACAAAACTTATCCTTCTGTTAAAGTTTTTTTAAAAAAGTAAAATTTGTCAAGTACTTCAGAAAATCTAGGCCAAACTTTATATCTTTTCCCAGAAATGACAGCTTCCAAGAGCACACTCTTGAGTAAGTTCTAAAATAAATTTAAAATCAATCCAAAGTTCTCAAGCCGTGAAAAAGTACCTTTCTCTCTCATCAAAATAAAAGTAAATCTCGCCATACACATAGATGGTGATAGGTTACACTCCCCTAAAACAAAAGGCAGATGAATAGCATAAAGTAATTTTTTTGCTTGCATTTAACAAAAAAAAAAAATATAAAAAATTAAAAAAATAATATTTTACCATGGATTAGAAACTTCTTTCAAACAGAAATATCAACAATTATGTTCTGATGCATTTGACAGATTTCTCAAAGAAAATCTGTCTTTAGTAATAAAAATTTCCAAAGCCACTCAAAAATGTAATCATTACAAAGTACTGATTGCACCATTTCCTGGGCAAGCAATATAAGCAGCTGAATCATCCTCATCAGATTCCTTTGGTACCTGGTCATTTCCTGGAGATCTTTCACCAGTCAATAATTCCAGCTTTGTTCAGCAGCTGAAAATGCTGTTACTTCTCTCCCTCTTTTCCCCCCAGTACCAACCAATAACTTATTTCAGAAATACAGAAATTCTGTCCCAGAATTAGAGATGTCACTGAGAAGTAGACTGAAGACAGAGAGACAATATAAGTACATAGGTACAAAAGTGAAAGCAACTGCATTTTTCATGGCTTTCCTAACAGGGCAAAATTCTTTTGCCCAGAAACACTGATTCAAATAAGCAGGTACAACTTTTGCTCTCAAGGAAGTAAAGAATTGTGATTTATCTAGGGGTGGACTCTAAACTGAGTAGCTGATTTCTAAGATAAGAATCTATATCCATGTCCAAAAGTGAATCGTACTACTTGAGTTCATTTCAAATGTCAACATGCCATGATTACAAGGCTCCTGTACCACTTTTCTACTTGTTAACTGTTCTCCAGCTTTATATTCCCCTACAGTTCCTACAAGCATTTATATTAGATTTGGGAACATGCAAGGTTCAGACTACAGTACTTAGACCTCATTGCCTTTAAAGCAGGCAAGGAAAAATATTTCACACTTAATTGCAGCAAGAAGTCACGAAACTGAGGGAACAGGAGGAGGGTGCTTTGTTTGGTCACAGACTACACATACATATTTGGAAATTACTCTTGACTCCAACTCTTATCATCTCAACACCCTAAGTAAAACAAGGTAAATCCAACCGCCTAACTAGCATGTGAAATAAATATCACTGTATTTTAAAATTATTCAACATTTATAGTTATTTGCATTGTGGACATTATCTAAATGTAGCTAGATAACTCAATAGCTTCAAAGATGTTTTTGCCATAGAATGATGACTTCTTTTGAAACAAGCAGAGGTCCTAGTTTTCATAGCCTTAACTATGTGTTCTTTTAATCCGAGAAGCTCCTTTCCCTCTCCCCAGAGGTACACCATACTTCAGAAAAAAAGGAAACTTAGAATTATCTACTCTTATTTGTACTCCAAATTAGCTGCATTTAAATTTTTCTGAGGAAGAACCACACTGAGTAGAGTAAACTGGCACAATGGTTGATTTTGCAACAAGAGAGCAGCCTGAGAGTGCCAGGTAATAGAATACATTAGTTACAAAAAGTGAATACAAGAGCAATGCTTACATTGCTAGAAACAAAGTACAGCAGAAATAGAGCTGGTCACAGAGCCTTCCCCTATGCCCGAGTGCAAACCATTTTAGCATCTCTTGCTTATCAATATGAGCCTTAAGGAAGGTTCAGTTCTGAATGCATACAGTGAGCCAGCTAAGAACTAAAGCATGCCACATACATCACTGCACTTTCAGTTCACATCGCTCAGCTGCTGTAATTTAAACATAACATTTTTCAGAAGAGATTAAAGTACCTACTTCTACTCCTTAATAGTCTTTAGAACGCATAATCCTGCTACAAGACAGGGAGAACAAAATTCACACAACAAACAGTGCTCACATAGTACAGGAACTGAAGCAGTAGTAGAGAATTATTTTACGACCTTTAGCTCTTCCCACACAAGAATAACTATTTAACTCTGTTCTAGAAATTAGGTGGAGCTCCTGGGCAGAATTTCACAACAAAACAAAAAGTTCAATTAAAGATAGCAGAGCTGTAACATGGAAATCTAAACACCACCTAGCTTGCCAGTGAGAACACAGAAAAATATTGAATCATCAGACACTGATAATAAATGTAATGATAGTCCCAGTCCTTTATTTTCAGATTTTCTTTCTTTCCTTTGAAACTTGAGTATAATGTATCAATTAGCATTCATCATTATCTTTTCCTCTGATATTCCAACTTTGGTGTTTTCTTGACTATTTACTTGGACCTGCATAGTGAAATAGCAGCAATTCGTACCCTTTATAAACACATACAAAACCATATGTATATGTAGGTTTTAATTTTCTCTGAGGACAGAGTAACTAGCATTACAACAGCAATTTGATTTAATAGGCCCTGCGAGTTAATCAAAATCTCTTAAAAGTTCAGAGATTACATAACCAGTAACTAAACCCGCCTTCCAACAACATTAAAAATATGTTTATGACAGTAACAAGTTAGAATGGATCTGTGGATTTACGCTACTGCTCTCAAATTGAGAAAATTAAATTTTTTTCCTGTTGAGATAAGTAGGATACATGCTGCAGAAATACTGGGAAGTTAATCAGTTTTGGTGCATGGTAACCAACATTTTCTGTGCCATTTCTCATTTCAGCACTTGCTCTTGTGTCATCTACCCTCTACACTCCCTGCACTTAAGCCAGCAAATTTTAGAAGGAGTTTGTTTTAGAATTTCTTTTTAAAGGTAACGTAACATGTCTAAAATGGCAACCTAGGAAAATTTAGAGCCTATACTGACTGGGAAACTGTCTACTCCTTCTCAGCACTTTGGCTAAGGAGTAGGCCACAGAAATAAACAAAGCCTCTCCCTTCATACATTTAAAAAAGATTATTTCTATTTGTGTATGCACTGCAGAAGCATTAAATACATTCTGTCCCAGCAAGCGTAATGTTACTAGAATGCCTTTAAAGTAGGCACAGACTATGTTGCTCAGAACTTTAGCTAAAAAAAGAGGTAGAGTGGATTTAAAATTATCCTAGCTATAACTAAAGGAACCACAGAGATTGAGAGTTCTTTCATTTCTTCAATCCAAAAAAGAGCATAAACATTACACAAAAATTTTTAAACCAAGGAGAGATTCTCACTAGTATCACTGTGTTCTTTTCTCAGCTACCATGAAGAACTAGGTTAAAAAGAAGAAATTGCCCAAAAGAACAAGCCACCGTAACTGTAAACAAAAGGTTTCCATTAGTATTCAATTTTATTCAAGCCACTGTAGTTCCAGAGTGAGAACATCTTGATTAAAAGGTTCAGGTGGACACAGTATTTTTTGAGAACAGCTACTTCAACATACAGGTAGTGTCATTAATACCTAAAACAATGAAATGCATTTTTAGAGTAGTCCTCAATGCTTATATAATCTGTTGTACTCTAGATGGTTGCAATATAGCTAGCAAACCTTACTGGTTTGGCAGCAGCATCAATAGCAGTGATTAACTCACCTCAAAAGGTTAGGCATTTAGTTTCTATAGTCCAGGAGTAAGAACTGCTGAATAAAGTTTGAGAATTACTCAGGTTTTCTAACTCCAGACTTCAGTTTATATCTGGAAGGCAATGTAGAGATAGATTAAAAAACAGACATACTCTTTTAAAAGCTCTTCCAAAGGAAGACAACTACATAAGAATCACTTAAATTGCTTCATATCAATCTAAATTTGAATTCTGAAGTTCAGTTTTCATTTTGTCTTGTTACAGAATGCACACTCCAACAGCCTAACTTGATCACTAAAGATTATGAAAAATTAGCAGCCTATAACAAATCTGGCTTTAAAACAGGTTTAAATGATTCCAGTGGCGTGCTCTGGACTTTAATCAGACTACAGGAAACCAACACAAAGTTGTGGAGCTTTTTGTTTGTTTGTCTTTTCAAGGCCTACAATCCAATTCCATCAGTTACCTGATGGAAAGAGAACTAGGGAAAGAGTTTCACAAAGCAAGGGTCTTGGCAACTTTGATGGTGTAAGAAATTATCTTATCCATAGTTACAGATTCTGCAGTGCTGTGCCTCCTCATCTTGTGCCAATAAAACAATTTATAAGGCTGAATTGAAAATCAAATCAGAGGGTAAAACAAAAAGAAACTACTTTTCATCCACACAGGTGTACTGATTCAGTCCCTGCCAGCTCCATACAAAACACTTCTTTTAGTGTAAAGACAGTGCTCTGCAGAACAGAGGCAGGAACAAACAGGTAACAATGGGAACTCCGTAAACCAAAACTGCAACATGACAAAATGGCATCCTTTCCATCTTAGTTTCCTTAGCCAGAGCTGCCTAGTGATGAACAGTTCAAGAAGGAATAAAAAGGTTTTATGCTGTATTCTTCTTCCTCAACTAGAACAGAATGAAGGGGATGAAATGATCAGTGTTGGGAGGCTTTACAAACCAGCAAAGAATTACTGCTAAGAGCTGCTCCTCTTGCATTTAACAAAAAAAAAATAAAATGCAATACCTATCTGATCAGTTGTCACAGAATGGTTTCCTTGCCCAACAACTGTAAAACTTTACTTCCTAAACAGGGACAGATATTTAGCAGAGCCAGACAGTAATTACTATACCACAGCAAAGACTTTGAGCTTGTCCAGAACTGGAAACGGCAAACATAACACAAGGTATGATTAACAAAAGAATGAACAAAGGACACTCAGCTGCTAATTTCAAGCAGCTAGGCAGCCAGACACAGAATGAAGCATTTTATATCACCTGTGTGGAAGAAATAGTAATTTGTAATAGCAAAATATCACGTCCAGATCTTTCCCTGATGTCTTGGTAGTTTTCCCTCACCAACAGCAATCAGACATTTTGCTTTTTAAGAAAACAATCATGCGATCAAAAAACAATTGCTTATTTCACAGTAGCAGTACAGCATGACAGTCTGCAGAAAGAAACAGTGCATGCTAGTACAGTCAAGAAAGCAAGTTATATTTTAAACTGAATTTTCTGCTGATTTTTTTTTCCATATCAAAACACATTCCTGATACAGAATAAAAGTGATGTCAGCTAGAGGATGTTATTATTCAAAAGCATAATTTTTTATTTTTACAAGCGGACAGAGTTGAGCATTGTTTAATGGATCTACAGTATTGAGTCAATGAGAAAGTCTAGTGCCTCTTAATGAGTTTTTATCTATGACTTACTGGTGTAAGGTTGATGGCAACCGAATTGTATAAACTGTGATCTGTGAATGGATGTAAGTCCTAAGCAAATCAGTGCTACACTAGGCTGAATTTTGGTTGTATACAACAGGCAAAATTGTAATAGCCACCATCTGTTCATGCACAGATGAAGACAGACAGAAGAAGTGAGTAGTGGTAGGGAGCCGCTGAGTAACCTGAGAAGGAAAGTCAAAGAAAGTTTTTTGACCTTTGAAGTAAGACGACTAGTTCAACAACAACAGAGGAAAAGCCCCATGTCAACTCAAATTGAAGTAAAAAGAGAGAACGTACGATGGTTTATCTTATTTTCTCACCAAAATGCTCGTGTCAACAGGGTGAGGTGGTGGTTGAGTGTGCTCCTCTCTCCAGAAGCATCCAAGATGAAGAGAAACAAATAATCAGCTACCTCCAAAAAAAAATTTGGAGATCAGGGGAGACTAAACAGGAACACGGAAGACTAAAGGATTAGTAAAGAGCTGTTCCAAAAGATATTACATGGAACTTCTCTCGTGTCTTCGCTTGGCTCCCAGACTTCAAGACCTGGTGAGTTTTGTCTCTTCTTCTGAGTGATAATAAACTGCAAACCAAGTTAAACATGACTTTGTGTTTCCTTGCTCTGTTTTTTCATAGCTCGTCACATATTCTCTTGATAGCAGTCCGTAGCAACTATTTCATGACACAGAAATTGTATCCAGTATTGGTGGAACGAATAGAGTTGGAGGGAAATTCACAGAAGTAGATTGATGATAGAGCCCTCAAGCAAACACAAGCCGCTACTAAAAAAAATCATACAAATGGTTACACAGAGCATTTCTTGAAATGCAACTGCACCCATCTGACTAGAAGCAATGTTACACAGCCCTGCTAGCAGGAGAAAATGAGTGCTGCTCCCTCATGCATTGATTATAGCATTCATATCTGCAGAGACAAAAATCTGACATAAAAGAGAATCCCCATCTCTATCACAGCTCTACGGACAAAGAATAACAACCTTTCAGGAAGATCAGTTTTCTTTACCCGTTTTGAAGTTAACTCTTTCTGTACTGGAACAAGTGTGTGTGCATGCATTTTGATTGTGCAGTTTACAGCCAGCAGCCCCCAGTGTTTGCAGGTTTCCCACAAGGCAATACTGAATTTCGTGGCTATAGGAGCCTTCTTGGCATTAGAACTCCCAAAGCCTTAAATAAATTAAATTAACCATAAATAAATTAACTTGACCATAGCCCAGAGCCAACTTGTTTGACAAGAAATCATTTCCTTGCCATAGATTACTCAAAGATGATCCAAAGATGACTTCTGACCTTAAACATAAAAAGTAAGTCCATGAAAAAGATGTGACAATTTTTATTAATAATATTTTGGTTGAACATTGAAACAGGAAGTTTTAACTTAAATATTGATTTTCAAATTGCAAGACTGGACAAGAAAGGATTATCTTGCTTTTTCAGTGTTCCTGAATTTATGCACAGGCAGAGTATTAAAGGGAGAGCTTTTAATAAGAGAAGAAAAAAGCAACTGAAGCATTAATGGAAATGTAGTTTTGTTCAAGTAACATCTTGGACAAAAGAAAATACTTTTCTTTCATAATTAAAGACACACAAATGTACAAAAAGCAGGAGTGCAGAGGACAGACTAAAACTATTAGCAGTCAAATACTTAGCTACAATTGCCCAAGTCATTCCTGAAGGAGGTGATTTAAAAGAAAAATAAAAAAAATTAAAACTAAAAAGCCAGAATATATCTGCAAATATTCACAGAGTTTATTTTGTTACTTAGATTAGGGCCTATTGACTGTTGAGAAAACATATTTTGGTTTTAATTGCTAGAAGAGTATGTCCATTGTTATTACATAATGAAAAGATACTAAACAGGATGTATCACATTCTGCTAAATGATTGCTTTCTATTCTCCTCCTCTGAATTTCAATTTATCAAGCATTTAGCAGTTAAAGGTGGACACTCTGCAGATTGTATCTAAAGGTCATAAAGTTTGGTTTTGTTTTTTCTGTGAACAGTAGCTAGACAGAAATTCCTTCCACAAAATATCTTTTCATTTTGTTATTCAAAATTTGCTCCACTAGCATAAATTTACATAGTTCTGCTCACAAACTCCATTACTCACTACAATTTATACCAGATCTAAAAATTAAATTCTCCGTGGATGTGTCACACGTATTTACAAAAAACCAAAGCACCATTGAGTACATTGGTAATGAAAATAGACACCCATAGATTCTACTAGGTCTATATACAGCAGAACTCTGTTCATTGGGGAATAGGCCTCTTCATTCACCCTTTCAAATTTTATGTACAAGACTGGTGCTGCCGGTGTAAATTAGACTATCATACCCTAGTGTGTACATCATTAACAGTTATTAACTATGGCACTACATATATTCATTATTTTTTTTTATTCACAAGTACTATGTATTCATTCAGTTTCACAACAAACAGAACAAATAACAAAAATTCTATGTAGTCAAGTACTGAGTTCAGCAAATGTTCTCATCACTGATGCGACAGAATTGGGTGTTCATGAATGAAAGAATATTTGTTTCACAATAGGACTAAAAATTAAATGTAATCCTGCGTTGCTGAAAGGAAGTAAAGGAGGTTTATGGGACCAATACTATTTAACATCTTTCTCAGAAATGTGGACAGTGGGATAGAGTGCACCCTCAGCAAGTTTGCCGATGACAAGTTAGGTGGCACGGTCGACACACTGGAGGGAAGGGATGACATCCAGAGGGACCTGGACAGGCTTGAGAGGTAGACTAATGCAAATCACATGATGTTCAACCAAGCCAAGTGCAGGGTCCTGCACCTGGGACACAGCAATCCTGGGTNGACGAGGGGGAAGGGTTTTAAATTGGAAGAGGGGAGATTTAGATGAGATCTTAGGAAGAAGTTCTTTCCTGTGAGGGTGGTGAGGCACTGGAACAGGTTCCCCAGGGAAGGTGTTGATGCCCCATCCCTGGAAGTGTTTAAGGCCAGGCTGGATGGGGCTTGGAGCAACCTGCTCTAGGGAGAGGTGTCCCTGTCCATGGCAGGGGGGTTGGAACTTGATGATCTTTAAGGTCCCTTCCAACTCTAACCATTCTATGATTCTATGATTCCTAAACTTTACTGACACTGCAGACCTTTTCTCTTTAGGCTATATATTTCCAAGAGCTGGTCTTTCTAAACAGGAAAACACTTTTTTTCTTTTTTTTTGCTAGTCTGCCAAAAGAAACTCTTCTGTTTCACATTTAATTTTAGAATCTTCATTTAAAGCAAGGGTTTAATTTCTAAGCCTTATGAATTAGCAGCTATGCTAGTAAATGTTTTGAACACCAAAGTTGTACAGTCATTTGAAAAATACCACAGCACTGCTAGGATGGCTCCTCTCCCCATTCCAACCTACCCAACCACAGTCAAAGCAAGGCTGTGCTGCTATGCTAAATGCATTGATGTTAGCCTTCAAGAAAAAAAAAAAAATCCACAAGAAACAACAACATATCTAGTTTTCTCTGCAAATACTTTTCTTTTTAAACCTTAGTTTGAATACAGTTCACCAACATCAAAATGTTTCTGCCATCATTCCTGAATTATTTGTTGCCTAGTAAACATATAACTTGAAAAACATCAAGGCAGAACTAAATTAGGAGAAACCATGGAAATGGTCATTCAAAGACACAACAGAGCAGAGATACTGACAATTTCAAGCTACACAATGGATTCTTTTCCTCAGCTCAAATTCACATTTGAGACATCTAATGTCTACTAATACTTGCCATTACTATTTTCAGCAACTTGCATGTCTTTAAGTTATGAATGTTTTGCCAAATTCTTTAAAGAATTCTTTAACCTTGAGAGATAACTTAAACCTCTATTAAGAATGCAGAAAAAGAGGTTCAAGCATATAAGCAGTCTAATCCTATTTTGACCATGTGCTTAGAAAATTTATCAGCGATCCATCAGAGAACAAAGAAACTCAAAACTAACTTTTCCAGCACCCTGGTGGGCTCTGATGAGGACCAAAGCCACCTAACAATCATCAGAAAGCGCACCACTGCTTTCATCTTTCTTGTAACCATCTTTTGATGAAAATGCATTGCTCTTCATCTTTCATGTAGTCTACTTTCGGGTTTACTTGTTGAGTGTGCTGTTTGGGTTTTTTGAGGTTTTTTGTGGATTTATTTCTTAAAATACACTGTCAGGTTTCAGTTGCTCCCTAAACATTATTACATCAAGCTTGTTTTCTGTAACAGAAGTTGTTCTTCACTTTCCATAGTAGATGGCACAGGGGTACTTCGAAAAATTTGACTGGAATAGCTAGATAGAAACCTCATTAAAACCTCTAAAGTATTATCAGTATGTTAGATGGCACTTGGCAAATACCATCAGTTGTTGATTTTATTTTAACCAAATAACAAATAAATCAAGGATTTCTGTTGAAATCCCCCTTTTGGGAAATCAAATCTCTCTAAATTTTAGATCAGCATGTTTATCCTAAAAGCCCAGCAATTTTTGTATGCAGGAATCTTTCTCTTTTTTTGTTACGTTCCTCCTGCCCAAGAAACACATCTTTCACACACCTGAAGAGTCTGGTCAAATAATCTTACAAACTATGAGGTAACACCCAAAAAGTTACAGCATCACATCATCCAATATTATGGGCAAGCAGCCCAATTTTCTACTAGGACATTTTTTCTATAATGTGGGTATTTCTTTTTTTGACCATAGCCTTTATTTATCTCCCTTTACTTAAAATAGTGTTTTACAGAAACAAGCAAAGCAAAACCTGAAATATAAATAATACAGCCTAATTCTATAGCCTTGACTTCCAAAGCAAGTCAACTAAATAACGTTTGGTGCAAGTTCGCAAACAGTCTGAAGTCACACAGAATGTACATTAAACTAAAAATGGACATGTACTACATTTCACTCCATAAGATAAGTAAACATTGTCTTAAGTGCAACAAAACTTACAATTTAATTAAATAGCTCGAAGAACACAAGCACGATTTATAGACAAGAAATAGAACTCCTTTTAGGAACCAGTAACATTTATAACAGTTACCTGCTTCTCCGAAAGTTTACTCAACTTACCCTCCCTAATAAGATCTTCTGTTATGGCTAGGTCAAATACTTACAGGAAAGAGCAGCTTTGTTGTCTATCCGTTTGCTCATGTACACACTGGATGAATGCAAACAAACCACTATTCTGATTGAATAGTGGTTTGAACTTTGCATTCATAGCTGTAGATGAAAGTAAATAGTAACTTAATTTTGTATACTCTGGGGGGAAAAAAACAACAAGTTCTTTGCACACCTCCAAAATTGCAGGAGATTTTACTCTGTTCTTTTGTATCAACTGGTTTAAGACTTTGGTTTTATGTATGTATTTTTTCTGAAAAATCCTTTTTAAAGTTAAACAGATCTATTCTCCAACTTTGCCATCTTATTTATCATTAACCATCTTATATCCATTGTACCAAAGTAAATCCCTACTTGAATATGACTGAAAAGATGTGCATACATGCCCTTGAAAATGCACATGAAAACAGCAAACAGTAGCTGCTCACAGTCAAGCTGTCAATTAAGTATGGTTAAAACAAACAAACAAACAAAAACACAACAAAAAAACCTCAATGATCTTTAAGGTCCCTTCCAACTTTAACCATTCTATGTTATTGCTGGACCACTCTCCATCAAGTTTGAAAGGTCATAGAGAACAGGAGAGGTGCCTGAGGACTGGAGAAAGGCAAATATCACTCTAGTCTACAAAAATGGCAAGAAGGAGGATCCAGGGAACTACAGGCCAATTAGTCTTACCTCCATCCCTGGGAAGGTATGGAACAACTTGTTTTAGACGTCTTCTCCAAAGATCTTAAAGAACACAAAATCATTGGAAGAGGTCAACATGGATTTACCAAGGGTAGACCATGATTGACCCATCTGATAGCCTTCTATGATGTTGCAACTGGATGACTGCGAGGGGAGAGCAGCAGATGTCATCTACCTTGAATTCAGCAAAGCTTTTGACACTGTCTCCCATAACATCCTCATCAGGAAACTGAGGGATTGTGGGCTAGGTGAGGGGACAGTGAAGTGGATTGAGAACTGGCTGTGTGTCAGGACTCAGAGGGTTGTAATTAATGGAGCAGGGTCAAGGTGAAGGCTTGTAACCAGTGGTGTCCCCCAAGGGTCAATACTCGGTCCAGTCTTGCTCAACATATACATCAATGACCTGGACGAGGGGACCGAGTGTATCCTCAGCAAGTTCACTGATGATACCAAACTAGGAGGGCTGGCTGACAACCCAGAGGGCTGTGCCACCATCTGGCATGACCTGGACAGGCTGGAGAGCTGGGCAGAGAAGAACCTAATGAGGTTCAACAAAGGCAAGTGTAGGAGCCTGCACCTAGGGAGGAAGAATGCCAGACACCAGTATAGGTTAGAGGTGGACCTGCTGGAAAGCACTTCTGAGAAGGATCTGAGGATCCTGATAGATTGTAAACTATCCATAAACGAGGAATATGCCCTTGCCAAGAGGGCCAATGGAATCCTGGGCTGCATACGGAAGAGTGTGACTAGTAGGTCAAGGGAGGTCATTCTCTCCCTTTACTCTGCACTGGTAAGGCCACAACTGGAATGCTGCATCCAGTTCTGGGCTCCCCAGCTCAAGAGAGACAGGGAACTACTGGAGAGAGTCCAGCGTAGGGCAACAAAGATGATTAAGGGATTGGAGCATCTGCCTTATGAGGAAAGGCTGAGAGAACTGGAACTCTTTAGCCTAGAGAAGAGAAGGCTGAGGGGAGACCTTATTAATACTAGTAATACTAAGTATCTAAAGGGTGGGTTGAAGGCGGATGGAGCTGGACTCTTTTCAGTGGTTCCCAGTGACAGGACGAGGGGCAACAGGCACAAGCTAGAACATAGGAAGTTCCATACAGGGAAAAACTTTACAGAGCAGGTGACAGAGCTCTGGAACAGGCTGCCCAGGGAGGTTGTGGCATCCCCTTCTCTGGAGACCTCCAAGACACCTGGATGCAGTCCTGAATAATGTGCTCTAGGCAATTCTTGCTTTAGCAGGAGAGTTGGAAGGGATCTCTAGAGAACATCTAGTACAACTCTGAAAATTCCACGGTAATATGATGTATCTTAGAAACATCTAAAATATCCAGTTGCTGTGTCCGTACACCTTTCTATTTTTGTCACTGCTAATAGCAGAGGAAAGATTACACAAGCACATCATGACAACAAATCAAAGAAATAATGAATTTAGTGCTGAAAGGCAATAAAGGATATCAAGCTTGGGAAAAGGAAGCCTTTGAGAATACAGTTACAGGCTGTTCTATAGCATATGGGGTGTATATTATGCATAGGCAACAGTCATGAATTCCTGACCCATACAAATAGGCCGACACCTTATTCGATATTTAAAACCTGCAACCGTGCAGATCAAGTATGATTAATGCAGGCAAAAGTGCAATGCCATGCACAGAGAATATACATCTGCTTTACAGAACAAATGAATGCATAGGATCTTACTTTGGGGACAGCCTCACTTAGCTAATTATACCACTGCAAGTCACATTTGTCACAGAAAAAGAGAAACAGTAGACGTGTTCTGAGAAGAAAAGTGAAAAAAAAAAAAGGATGCCTAACCGTTTTCAGTTCTGGAAACAGCTTCTGTTTTGTCCCAGTTCTTCATCATCTGGAATGCTACATCGCAATGGAAATCTAGCCATGCAGCAACTTCACATCTGCTCACAGGACCCTGGAAAAGCTCAACATCATGAACAACTCCATTAAATTAATGAAATTGTCAATATGCTTAAAATTAAGCCCATGCTTCAAGTGTCCTCATGAACTGGGTCTTAATCTAAAGTCCATTAAATGCAACAAGAGTTTTTGATTTCATTTCTGCAAGTTTAGGCTTCAAAGTTCTCTGGATTTTAATACTCTCATCAATTCATTTTGAATATTTCCTGACAACACAGTTGTACCTTATATCTTTTTCATTGTTTATTGATTTAGCTTTTGTTTACCTAAAATTTCAGGTTGAATAATCACATTCAACATTTATGGCAGAAATTCCCACTGGAAATAAAAAGTTAAATCTCTGACAGAGTTTTGTTTTCATTCTAGAAAGAAAACAGAAAAATCCCTGAGATACAGTATCCTAATTATCTGTGAATTGGCAAACATTCAAGCTCAGTGGTTTAATATTGGGCCTCTTTGTATACAGTAAATTCAAGCCATATTTGCTCAAACCCACTGCATATATAATGAAGAAAATTGCTTGTAAACTATTTGAAGAAAGATTACGATCTGTCCCATGAACTCTTAATACTAATATAAACAAATTTTTTTCAACTCTTCCTAAAAAGTAATGATTCTTCCCTTAAAAAATAAATCAAGATTGCCTTAACATTTCTTTACTCATGTTGGCTTTAACACTGTCATTTGAGCCCTATATAGATGAAAACAGACAGAAAGCCTTCCAGGTTTCACTTCTCTGGTGTGAACTGGGTACTGAATTACTAGTCTTGAACCAAATCATTTTTGAGGTTCATCTTGGTACAACTAAATACAATGAATCTTCGTTGCTAGTTTGTTTTCCAAATAGAATCTGATCTAGATAAAAGATCTTCACCAGTACAGGAGTACTCTTTATAATCTGATTAGCCGTTGATTCTCATATTTAAGATGCTGTTACACTTACTACTATAATCAAGCTTTCTAATTATCATGTCCTATTCTTTTCGATATACATACAGTCTTTTCTTCTGATAAAATATCCATCATTACACTACCTGTAAGCAACAACAAAAGAACCCAGCTGTTCATGTATGTTGTTAATACAAGCTCTTGTGCCACAAAATGAATCTATTTTCTAATCTTATAATCACTATTGTGTCACCATTCACAATAAGCATTCTTATCCAAAGGATACAGGCTTTTCGGACACTGGTGTATTTAACATTACTCCTATTGAAAGATTCTCATGGAGATGGCAGACTTGAATATATTATGTAAATAGTACAGTCACTTTTCTGAAATAAAGAGGACAAAGACAAGTTCCTGACCACTTGTACTCACATCTCATTATGCCTTTAAGAGAAGTTTTGATCTCAGTCCACAAATATATGGTTAAATGCAACACAAGTAATTACGTCTTTTCCACCAAAATTTCCCTGTCATTTACCTAGTCAAAACTATTTTTATGTTCATTACATTTTATAGTATTGCTGGAATAAAATTCATACTTCATTCCACCTGAGTCGTGTTTGAATTTCTATGTTTATGTATCAATTCTTGCACCACAGAGTGCAAGCCTATAGCAGGGGCGAGAAGCCTGCTAACTATGAATAATGTTCAGCCTCCTACTTCTATCTGAATAAATGAACCAGTCTAAGTGTGCTGCTTCATGGCAGACATTCAGTTCACCATTTGGATGGAGCTCTGGTGAACTTTTATTTGAAGCTTCCTCTATCAATTTTTCAATTGCTCCTGTCCACAAGGTGGTTACCACGTGGTTATTTCTGCCACAAATGCCACAAGATTTTGTTAAATTTTGATTTCACTGTTTTTTCCTCAATAAGGCAAATATTACAGCAAAAATATTTACCAGTCTCATCTTCTATGCTATCCTGTAAAAATTCAGCCACTGCACATATGCATTCGATACTGTTACTAACATATACATATTTTAAGAGGATTAGATATAAATGACGTTGCAGGGTGGATTTGCTGACTTTTTGGACCACAGCTTTTAAACAAGTAAAATCCTACAATGATATGCCAGAGAAATGAAAAGGTGGTCAAATTCCTGTTGAAAAATCAACAAGTTTGAGACAGAAATCTTATTTTTGAAGTCTCATTTGAACTCATGTAGCCCCAATGAAGTGTAATGTATCCATCTGATTCTGTAGTATTCCTATATGCTAAGCAGAACAACATCACTCCATCTACAGACATCTCCAATAAAATTTGTTTAGTAAGACCTGCAAAAAAGCAGTTTCTCCCTCAAAATATCACATTTTCCACACAAGAAAGATGGTCTTCTCCATTTAAATTTTCTAGCTCCGTGGGATCTGTCCACAAGACCAATTAAGATCTTTTAACAACTTACAAGATCCTCCCACATGTATTTACAGTTTGTTTCTTTTTCGATGTCTGTTTGCTGAATGGAGAAATTATATTTTTTTTAATAACCTAAAAATGTCATTTCTAACTTTGCCATAATTGTTTGTACAGTTCAGTTTATCTAATGCCTCTTCTAGAAGGTTGGTTCCTGTTAAAGATAATAGCAAAATTCTAAATGACATCACTGGGACAAAGATCAGATCTAATATACTATTCAAAAAAAGTGGAGGAAAGGATGCATTTAATGATACTCTGCTCGGAAGAAAAAGGAAATAGGCAGTATATATGTGAATGTTTTCCTGAATACTAAAAATAATCAATTTCATATACTGGAAGTATCAAGGCTCATTCTTATTTAACTGTTTCAAGCTCCTTCTGCTATTAAAAAAATTATTTCAGTGTGCCAAACACTCAAATACACCAATTTTTGCCAAAACTCAGAACTTTAACAAACAGAGGGTATAGAGGTTTTGGGAGGTTTGCTGTTATGCACAAAGAATAAATTAGCTGCATCTCCTTAGAAATGCACCTGCGCCAATAATATTACAAAGGAACCAACTCAGATCTGTATGAAGTACTTCAGTTCCAACATGTAAGCAGTTTCCACACAATCATGGTGCCCAGTGGCTTTCTAATGAACATCTAATATGTCACAGACTCAGCAAACAAACATGACTAGTTTTTTATTGTGATCTCTGTGGAAGAATGTTAATTTCTGTCATCTTTAATAACTCTTTTATGTTTATCCAGAAGCATCCAAAGTGCTCAGAGTACGATATCAAGAACTGAAAAATCTACTTTTTGTGAAAATTGCGGTTTAGTTTCCAAGTTTAAGATAGTTAAGATTTTACATAGCACACACTAGAAAGGCCCCTTTAGTCTGTCTATACTCTGTTCTTTGACTGTATTTTTATGATAGCTAAAGGTCAATGTCTTGGTAATCACTTAACTGCTAACATAAAAATTATTACTTTTAAGGCCCAACTACCAGAAGCTTTATTTGGTTAAAAAAACAAAGGTGTTTGCAAAGAATAAGAAATTAATTGTTCAGTAGCTTTATGTAGACATGGATTTCACTGTAGCATCAGTGAAGTATTTATTAAATGACACCTTAAGCACTGTCAGTAGGTGTGTAATAAACAACTTTACTGGAGTTACTGATTCAAATCAGTTGGATTCTCATATTTATATTCTATTTCCTCTGTCCCAAAGAGGGATTGAAATCTGCAAATACTACAAGCATTGAGCCATGAAATGTATACTCTATTTCCCCCAGAAATAAAATTTCACAGTTGTCTAGATCAGTAAAAAAATTCCTTTAAGCCTACAATTTCCAGATCAGTAGACCAGCGTGGCCCAGACTAGCAACCAGGGACAATTCAAGCAACCTGCACCCTCCACATTTACAGTAATGGGGTTTGATTGACAAGATAATGGCAGGACTGCTTAGTGCAGGACAAATTACTAGCTCACAAGCTCATTCTCCACAGAATCCTACCATCTAATTATCAGTCTCCTGGGAGTTTTCTCTCAACATACAGAATTTCCTTTCCTAGCTAAAAAAAAAACAAACAACAAAAAACCCAAAACAAACAAACAAACAAACAAAAAAACCCCACCCCACACTAACACAGAAGGACCTTCAGCCAAGGAGGACTTCTAAGGATGAAAATCAACAAAATGGGAAGAACTGTTTTCAAATTATTGAAATCCAAACTCAAAGGATGTCTAGAATTCGATGTCATCAGCAGATAATTTTCTGTGATAACCTATGAACGTTAAATGCATATAACTTTGAGCTCTACTTCTATTATTCTTACTTGAAGCAATAAAGAACTAGAGCATCCCTTCAAATTACTAGAGCAGTGGTTACACACTAGTTAAGTAATGTATATATACACCATCACATTAGTTATAAAAATATTTAACATGAAGGTCCAGCTGAACATTCATTTCACCAATATTTGCCTATACATATAGCTACATAACATAGTAGATCTGGATTCATCATGGCTTTAATTTGCTTGATCATTCAAAGAGGCAACTAAGCGCTATCACTACAAGCCTGTCCTACCACTACAAGATACAAGAACTACACTTTTAGCCTCACTTCGATGACATCTTTTTTCACACCTACAATTATATTCCTAAAAATCTACAAATCAGGAAGACAGTAGCGTAACCTAGGCCACCAACTCAAGCCAACCCCTCCAAAATACTGTCATCTAAGGCAAAACTGCTAATTAATTTGAACTTCAAGATTCAAAATTAGATCAACCTAAGACATATAGCCACTACTTAGCAACAAGCTGCTTCCAGTCACCAAGAGAGATACAATAGTGCTTTAGAGGCAAATGGGTGAAAAAGGCAAGTTTACTTTCCTGATATTAATTTTCCCACATTATTTAGTCAACATATAAACAGGACTCCTTCTTCCAGCAATGGGCAAGACTTTAAATTCTCACTTCCAAGGGCTTTAGCAAGTACTTAGAATTTCAAATTAGGAGGAAAGGTTTAAATCTTTGTTTTCAAATGCTTTAGCTATTCACGTGAGCATGCATGTGTTTAGAATACATTCCTAATTTCAATGAGTACCCTCTTTGATTCACATTTTTTATATTCTTGGCAAGAGGTCTACAGTTCACTATCTTTCCCCCTTTGCTTTGCTCTTGGCCAATACTAATTTTTTTCCCATTGAAAATGGTGCTATTCTTTACTTCACCTGCTGCTAGACTTTAACAATGTTCTGGAACACACAACTGTAGCCATGACCTGTTATCTCAACATGTTGATAGGTTATTTTCTGCTGATAAGGTATCACCTGATGAATTAAGTCCATTTTCTGAGAAAAGTAATAATAAGAGGGCAAAGATCTTAAATAATCCATTCTGTTTCACATGTTACGTTACGTGTTGTACTATAATAACTCAGTGTCAAGCATACTACCAGACAGTCAAACTGCAAGAGACATCAACATATAATTTCAATGTCATTACTCGTATAAGGACTAAAATGATTTCAACGCACAACCTTGCGTAACTCTGCCATTTGTACATTCTGCAGTAGATGTCACAAAGCTATTAGTGAGAGTAAAAATAATCATGGCTTAATTATATAGATTTAAATTACTTTGTTTTACTTCTCCCACTTAGAATCACCTCTTATTATGGGTCCTGATTCAAAGTCATCATTCATGCTAAGTTTTGTTTGCTCTCAAGAGCAGACTCTGAACTCAGGGCTTCTACTCAGCTGTTGTGATCCTACAACTGGTGATCCGGAAAACCCAAAGACAGGTAAGAACTATACACTAGTAACTGTAGTGCACCAGACCAAGACTCTGCTGAGCATCAAACAGCTATTATCAACATACAGCCTTGTACACGGCAGCGTATAGCACTATCTGAGAGAGACAGAATAGCCCTCAGGAAGGAGGAATTAGCCCAGGTCATAATTTTATTAATATATCTTTGCTGCTTCTCTTCCCCACACTAGCTTCTATGGACATCTGTGTTCCATTTATTTGTTGTCTAACTGCTTTAAAAAAACAACAGAAAAAAAATCACTAACTGTTGCAATGCATTTGGAACAGTACAGTGTAAATGATAAAGTTGTATTAAACTGCTAATTTTTAATTTTAATAGAATATTAATCCAGGAAGATGAAAAATAACAGTAATGCAGATGGATACACATATTTTCTTTTTTTTTTTAAAAAATAATGATTTTTCCTTTCTGGAGAAAAAAATTTAAATTATTATAGGATTTTCATTCAAAGAAGCTGCTGGAAATCTGGATGAGAACAATCAAAAAAATACTGTTTAAGTATGGGTTTGGTGGAGTGCTGTAAAGATAAGACAGCTACGCCTTTCTCTAAGGAAGAACTAGGTAGAACTACTGCTGCTCTTTCTGTCTCACTTCTAAAATTCTGCTCAGTCTCTTAAACAGCTATGCTGTATTCATTTTTATTCTTAGTGACCCTTTGTCTTGTTCAGTGTATATTAAGCATGAGATTTTAAGATCTCAAAAAATGGTGTTGATTCCCAGCCCACCTTTAACAGAGATCCTATGCGCACACAATAATGTCTTATGTGATGCATTTTTTACAGTATAGCAACTTACAGCTCTTAGTAAGCCCTTTTGTGGCATTTAAAGAGAAAAAGTTTAATTGCACTGCTGTTGTGGCCATGCAGAATATGTAGAAGATCGATCAAGACTGATTTTAGAACTTATCTGAACTTACAGCAGAACAAAATTTAATCAGAATTAAGACTATGTTGCTTTGAGACCAATGCTGTTTTGAGCTGGCCAGACAGGAAAAAAACACACCTCTGTTTGTGTCTGTGAAGGTCAGGTCAGAAAACCGCCTGGAGGGAGTGTCTGTAGAGAGATGTGGTTGAAGACAGTCGTATTCTGTAAGAATGGGGCTGCTCGNCCAGCCCACCTTTAACAGAGATCCTATGCGCACACAATAATGTCTTATGTGATGCATTTTTTACAGTATAGCAACTTACAGCTCTTAGTAAGCCCTTTTGTGGCATTTAAAGAGAAAAAGTTTAATTGCACTGCTGTTGTGGCCATGCAGAATATGTAGAAGATCGATCAAGACTGATTTTAGAACTTATCTGAACTTACAGCAGAACAAAATTTAATCAGAATTAAGACTATGTTGCTTTGAGACCAATGCTGTTTTGAGCTGGCCAGACAGGAAAAAACACACCTCTGTGTGTGTCTGTGAAGGTCAGGTCAGAAAACCGCCTGGAGGGAGTGTCTGTAGAGAGATGTGGTTGAAGACAGTCGTATTCTGTAAGAATGTGGCTGCTCGTCCTATTTGGCAAAACAGCTCAGAAACTAGCCCTATGAATACAGCTGTGTGTATGCGAATAACAGCTGCTTGCTTATGTGAATCAAGGTGCCTCTTGATTTTTGTTGCTGCTGCATCTGCCTTTAGCACACAGCTACACAAAATATGTAAAGTATACAGAAAATGTGTAAATACATACAAATATATGTACTAGTTTAGTGGCACACTGTATGTAAGCAGTAGACATCATGCATATACAGAGATTCTAAGCATAGTTAGAGAAAACAGCAATCTCAACCAGGAAGTTCAAATAAAATTCATTTCAACACTAAACACATTTGAAAGGCTTCATATATGGACATATACGTAAAATTATGCCCCAAAAGAACTCTTGTTTCATAGTATAACAACCCTTATTATTATTATTTAGCCTTAGGCTATGGCTACAACTCCCATGCTCACCAAGATACAATTAAGTACACATGAAAGAAAAGATCCCTGCTACACATCGGATCCCTTAGTGATTAAGTGATCATTTGTCACCATAAGGCTTTGTCAGTATCACTACAAACTTTCATTGTCACAAACTCCCAAAAGTCTCTTTTACAGATACTAGATCAATCTGGTTCACTGTTTCAAGACAGTCATGAAACAGAGGGACCAGCTGTCCAAACAGCCCATCCCAGAGTCTGAATACCTTGGTGGTTCTTGCAGCAAAAATAAGATGGGGCAAATTCTGAGGTCTGCCTACCCTTCATTCGCCCACAAACACACAGGAGCTGTTAGAGATTTCTGTCAGTTTTTATAACAAACCACTACAAGTAGTAAAAATTTCTAAACCTGTCACTTCATTTAAATGCTTCACTGGAAAAAACTAAGTACTTAGTACTAAGTACTGTCCTATACACGAAAAAATTACTAAGTAACAACTGACATGCCAGGACACTGACCTGAATACTCCACCTGTAGCTGCAATCAAATGTAGTTATTCCCTTTGGACTGTAGCCTGCAGCTAAATACACATTCAATCCTTACAGTCAACATTTAACGTAGCTTGTTCCCTGCACCACTCCAAGGCGCTTGTCTTTGAAACTGTAGATAAACATCTTCCAGAAACCCTTTCAAGTCTCTTTTCCTGCATTCAGAATAACCGTCCTCGTTAGAGCACCACTTAACCCTCTCTAACCCATCCCACTACATTCCAGTTGCATGCACTACTCCAAATTTGAAACTGTAGGTGCTTATTTTGTTCACAGCAGCAATTTATCATCTAAACTGAGATGACATCACACTGCAACGCAGTATGCTACTGTAATTTCTCATCTCTTTAAGAATTAAACTCTGACTCAAGAAAAAAAATAACGGTTGTTGGTCTTACCCTAATAACAGCAGAAGTATTAATCTGTTTCAAGGAGAGTTGTAGGTAAGCTTGACTATTTTATTTATCAACATTTTATAGCTGAGGATCACAAATTTTCAACAGCAATACTACACTGTCAATTCTTTGACTGCACAGAAGTTATAATAACCGTTGACATTTGTAGTACTGTTACATGCTTTTGAAATTATGCTTCTATAGTAAGAAAAAAGCAGAAAATTCCAAAGTCTCATTTGAAAGGTGCAAATCTTGGTTCACAAAATGACCATAATCATCAATAATTTTTAAGTAAAACCATAAAAATACTGACAATAGGGATAGAAAAACCACCCTCTTTTCAATATGCTCCAATCCTCTAGGAAGAGTCAACATTTTCCTTCGTAAACTAAGATTAACAACAACTTTAGGAAACTAGATCTGTTCAGATGTCAGATTAAGTTGATAAGGCTGGATGGGCAGCACACGAGCTTTCAGGCCAAGCTTTTACTCCTTGTTTACTACAGCCTCTTAATAAAACTTTTAACAGAATGATAAAATGATGGGGATTTTTTTTCCTCTGTTAGTATAACCTTTATGGGCTCAATTCTTCTTAATAGAAGGGAAATTAATTACATTAAAGTATCAAGTGTTAATATACAATGTTAAATGTTATGAGTGGAAATTTTTTAAGGTGTACTTTACCATAGTATTTACTATATAACCAGCTATGGTATGTGGGTTTCAAGGTCTCAGTGTTTTCAGGTTGGCCAGGTGCAAGGATAGGAGAAGTAAGACCCAGGCTCTTGATCCAAGTTAGTCAACAGGATTATTTCATACCATTAATGTCATATTCAATACAAACTAGAAAGATTGTTGAGGAGTTTCTGGTCTTCTATGATGTTACTGAGAACTTCTTGCCCTGGCACTGGACTTGTGTATTTTATAATTTATAATCCTCATGTATTTTATATATTGGTATTGAGATCAATATTGGTTCTTTAGTATTATTATTAATTATTTAGTGCTGTTCCATCCAATCTGTTTATATTTCAACCCTTGGGTTTTCTTGTTTTTTCCCTGATTCCCCTTCCTGGATGGAGAGGGGTTATTGTGCGATACGATAATTGTCTAAATGACAGTAAATTTTTGTGGGTTCTTCAAACCATACCACCACAGTAGCAGGATAACTGTGGTTATAACTTTTTGTTGGAAGGGGTTTTTCTTTGAATGGCTGTTATGTTTCAGGGCGCTTCTTTCATACATTTTCACTATGCATATAACTAAAACATTCTTTGGCCTGACATTTTTTCCATAAATGAACAGGAGACAATTTTTTAACAGTATATAAAGTTATTAGTTCTTTATTTTAAAAGATCACTGGTTTTCAATTAAAGCGCGTGTAAGTTTGCTTTCATTAATTGAAGTTGATATAAATGTATGTCATCTTTTGAAGTTAAACAGCAGAACACCAGTGAAAAATCCAACTCTTAAATGGTAAGTGCTCGCAGTTATGCCAGAAACACAAAATAAACACAATAAAAATGCTGCAACTCACTTTATATCTTAACTAACCATTATTTATGAACATAATGTCTAACATGCATATCTGCGACCCAGCAAATTGCACATAATTAAATGGAGTCACAAATTCGGTGTGACACTAACCGCAAACATTAAGAACCTTCAGGGGATGAAAAAGTTCAAAACTAACCTTAATTTTTTCAGGCATCATGAACCTCATATCAATGAAAATATCATCAGAAGTAGATGGCCAAATCTGTAGGTTGAATGGCTATAATACACGATGAAGGATTTACACTAGAAAGTCCAATTTCTAGGATATGATTGTACCTATAACGAACCTAAAACATTTTACCATAATCAGTTAGCCAAACAGACTATGTGACAGGCAGAAGTCTGTTTAACCCTGCTCTAGAGGACACATGTGAATTTCTAAAAGCGGTTCTTACAAATGGCATTCATGGACCTCTTAGCTGGCAACTCAACAGACAAGTTAACCTCAGAAAAGTTCATCTATAAAATTATCCTGGCATTTTGACTAGGCTTGTATGCATAATTTTGCTTTAAAATGAGTTAAATGAATGTCAGTGAAAAAAACATAAAGCTTTTAAAAAGGCTATAAAGAGAAAACTCAGTTTCAGTTTCCCAGTATGAACTCCTCAACACAAATATAAAGACTTTGAGTCTACTATAAACAAACTCTTGCACATTTAGGAATTTTTAACATTCCTGCAGACTGGGAAAGAAAGTACACATAGACAAAGATAGTATATTTTCAGTAGTGCACACCTTCTATAACAAGGAAATCATACATGGTAATAATCTTAATCAGGCAATTTCCCGAAGTCTTCAGAACTGAAACAGCTATTTTTGCTCAGAAATGAAGCACTATAAAAACAGGACAGAGCCAATGAAAACCTAATGCTACAAGCACAAAGAGTCCAGATCATGACTAGTCTCACACAGACAGTACTTTAAGTTGTCATTTATTCTCACCTGCCCAACAGAAATAAAAAAAAAAAAAATGGAGTAACAAGTCAAATTATGATTTAGACTAGTGCTGCAGATAGGCATAAATGTAACATCTTCATTACTATAAATCTGTACATTAATGGCTGCAATAAAAAAAAAAGATAATAATGCAAATAGGAATAAAGCCTGTATTTTTTTCTTATGCAGGAAAGCAAAATAACTTCTGTCTCCAATTGGTTTTGCTTCTTGGTGAAGAAAAAGAAAAAATGTTTTTATCAGAGCTTTTGGCATTTAACGGTGTTATTTGCTTGAAGTGCTGAAGTTTAAGTAACTGATCTGTACTCTTTAAGTAAATACTGTACTGTACAAAATGAACAATCAGGAGTAGATATACAAGCTATATTTTTCAGAGGGAAAAAACAGGGAATAGATAACACCTACAGAAAAAAAATCAAGGTGAATGAGAGATACATGTAGAAAGGCACCCCATTTCCTCATCTATCTTGCTGTATTACGCTGACTGAAACAAGATTAAAGATTTTTTACCTACCAACTCCAAGCACGAATATTTACCATATTTTTTGATAGTTTCAGAAGTACAAAACCTGACACAAAGCATGTAGTTAGCAAAAACACTAATTTGACAGTGCAATTTATGTGATTTAACACAAATCATTACTAATCTCTCAAATGAGAATTTACATTGATATAATTTATAGACTTAACTATCATGTGATCCAGACCTGAGGAGCCTTAATTTCAACACGTGCACCTACCCATTATGTGCTGGCAAAGTACAAATGATACTTGGTAAATAAATACAAGTTACTGTTCAAAATATTTTTAATAATAATAATAAAAAAATCATACGAAGCCATTTGAGACATTTACTTTCTGCTTTACTCGCATTAACGGGGCAGGTGGAACCTTCACAGAAAGCAGCCAAGTTCACTTAACAGCATTTCGATTGTTCTTTTACAACTGACTTTTCAAAACAATTATATTTACAAAACAGAAGGCAGAAATCAAATCTTTTATATCAGAAACATGCCTTAAGCTTACCAGTGAATCATCTAAAAATGTTTGCCTTGTGATCTTGAATTCCCCCTCCTTCTCCAAGTTAAAGAAAGATTTTAATGAACTGGAAAATTCACATTTCACTCTATCACATTTGACATACAGTTACGTTTATTTAGGTATCAATATCACATGTATTTGGGAGGGTGGAGGATTTCCCCAACAGGAAAAAAAAATGACCTCTAGAAAGTGTTAGGGTCATTCATATACCATATGCAACAAAAATTGGCAGTAGAAAATACTGAAATGCAAAGTCTGGTAGCTGTCCAGTCAAGACTCAGCTAACCTTTGGAATTTGAAGATGACCTGTCCTGGTCTGAGGTAAAACAAACTAATTTTCTGTTTTACAATTTTATGTTTTTAGCTGGGCCTCTTCTAACTAACCAAACTCTGAAATTAACAGCACACTGTTCAGAAAACTGCTCACTCTCACAGCTATAAGACCTGATTATACCAAGGAATGGTGTGCAGAGAGGCCCTTGCTTATACTTGCTGTAACAACCAAGGTCAGCTAATTTAGTTATTTGCCCCACTGGAAGGTCAGAAGCGGAAAAGCTTAGAGGGGTCACACCTTCAGGGAGGAGTGGACAGGACAGGTCATTGTTGGTTCTCAAAGATAAAGGCGGCAGCAAAGATAATTTGAGGTATTTCCATACTAGGAAGCATCATAATTACCTTAATCAGCATAGACAGATACTAGGAATTATAATTATTATTTAGTGAGATCATAAAATAGTTATTAGTATGTTATGGCAACAGCTTGAAAAAGTGTAAACGGAATTCTCTAAGTACTCAAGAGTTTTGCTTTCCTTTCTTTAGTCTCCATTATCTTTGAGTGAATCCCATAAGCATGATTGTAGGCACAAAGATAGCATGGAAAATAATGAATTTATATCTGAAATCTGAAAGCTGCATCTGTTTTGGAGGTATTCCTAATTGAATAGGATACATATTTACTCAAGAAAGATCGATTGTAGTTAATTTCAAACGTTCCAAGTTACCCATTCTAACGTTCCAAGTTACCCATTGAAATCTCTTTGAATGCACTGGAATTTTGTGTTTGTCTTAATGGAATATCAATTTCACTGTTACTATCTTGTTACTACTATTGCAATTGGTTGCGAAATTTTGATCTGTGACATTTGGGATTAGGGACCTAAAAAAGCACCTAGAACCTGTATCTCATCTTCAGAGCTATTTTTTCACTTGAGCACTACACAGACACAAGGCAATAAAAAAATTTGGTAACAAGAGGTGATAAAATACTGCCTACTTTTTAAGCCAACTGATACATTGGTTTCAAGTAAGTTAAATACAAACCTAATTTAAACACTAATTTTGTCCAACAGAGAATGTATCTAAAATGGTGCAAGAACTTTCAACATTGGGGTTTGAGAGGTTTCCACGTAGCTTTACCAATAGCAGTCGAGAGGGGAGTGCCATGATTTTCCCTAAAATGCTTGTCAGCTTTCCATTGCCATCAAAAGAACTTTATTTTTCAGAGCTTTGCTGAGCTGATATTGCAGACACTTGAATTATACAATTTCCCATTAAAAACAGAGAGCTTCACAGATAAGCCTGTTGAAACACCCAATATTTGCCCAAAGCTAAGTACTGTTAAATATAGACATCATATGCTAAGTTCTATTTGACCTGCACTTCAAAATCTTTTGAAATTTGCCAGCACTCCCCTCCTCACCTCGTGTCATCCATTTCTATGTGAATAAAGTAAATGTTTCCCATTTCAGTGTGTTTTAACAGCATGTTAATAACCTTCTATAAAAAGAAATAATGGAGGTTCCATTCCAGAACATAAATGAGATGGATGGATATTGGATGAGTAATTATATCTGACATTAACAAATAAATCTGCATTATATTCACTGAGTGAATATATTATTTTTATAATATTATATCAAATTATTCAGCAAAACTCCAGATTTAACTGAGTTTTAATCAAAGCATAGCTATAGAACTGCTAAATCTAGCCTATAGGGAATGGATTACACCCCATCTTAAATTCTTATCCCTATATGAAAATACAATGCAAAGAAACAGAAGTATCAGTGATTTTTTTCTTTTTCCCTTTTACCCTCCTAAAATCCTATAATGTAGTATTTGTGAAAAACCTGATTTAACAGTCCCTACAGTGTGATGCTTCCAAGCAATGACAAAACTAGTACAAGAAGGCGGCAACAAAGTAACACCCCCATAACAATGTGCTTTAATACAGTCTTGAAATAGATGAATATGCTGTTCCCTGAGTGAAGCAGATTATGGAAAGAACCCAAGAGCTAACAAAGCTGATAGAAATTTCTTCACAGAAAAAATCCACAGAATTTTTCTTCTGTGGACAACTCTAAATTAGGAGAAAGGAAAATTATTCTGCTCCAGAATGAAAAGTAGATGTGTCCTAGTTTTGCCTGCACAATAAATCCTAGCATCCTTCCAGGATGGCTGAGTTCCTCTGCAACATGTAGATTTAAGTAAGACAAGTTTAAGACACATCCCTGCAGTCTGTGTTTTCCACCAGTCGTCTTGCTCTAGGCAGTTTTGTGATTTCTGGCCTGCTGTTAGAGGAAATCACCATTTACAACAATGGGTCTTCTGTAACTTAAGTCACACATGCATCGTCTAAGGAAACTAAGTGTCTAGCACATGGTACAGAACACCACAGTGAGCCCCAAGTGCCTATACCAAGGGTATCAGGCTTTATTGCCATCCCATATCCAAACCTCTTTAAGACCTGACCCATATCATCTCTGTCTTATCTTATTATTCTCAAGTGCTGACTGGGTCAAGTACCTTGTGAGAAGCAAAGGAGATCATAAAACGATTAAATTGCACAGGTTTTAAAGAAAGCCTAGTGAAATATGAGTGTAAACTTTTTATTAAAAAATTAAGTAAAATCCATTTGTTGTGTGCAGCTCCACCTTATACCTATTCTGAAGACAGAAAAAGTAAATGGTACTAAAAAAAGCATTTTTCGGGGGGCGGAGGGGGTGGGGAAAGAAGAAGTTAAAAACTTCAATACAGTTAAGTCAACTTTTTCCCTCAGAGTGGTGAATATCTTTGTAAGGATTTACAAGAAGCCAAAAAAAAGCCTTACATGGTAACATGTTAGAAACACCCTATGTATCAAAAGAAGGAATTTTCATTATTAGATTCCAGTGCTGGAACCTGAAATCATAGAATCACAGAATCATCCAGGCCAGAAGGGACCTCCAAAGGTCACCTAGTCCAACCTCCTCACAGTCACAGGGACACCCCCAACTAGACCTGGTTGCCCAGGGACTCATCGAACCTCACCTTGAATATCTCCAGAGAAGGGGCCTCAACCACCTCCCTGGGCAACCTGTTCCAGTGTTCCACCACCCTCAGAGTAAAGAAATTTTTCTTAATATCCAATCTAAATCTACTCTTCTCCAACTTAAATCCATTGCCCCTCATCCTATCACGGCAGGCCTTTGTAAACAAACTCTCCCCAGCCTTCCTCTAGGCCCCTTTCAGGCACTGGAAGGCTGCTATTAGATCTCCCTGGAGCATCCTCTTCTCCAGGCTGAACAACCCCAGCTCCCTCAGCCTGTCTTCATAGCAGAGATGCTCCAGCAAGCTCCATGCTTGCTTTAAAATAACACTAAAATGCTGTAGCTTGTTCATCCTATGAACTGTCTGAGAAAATCCTTGTTTTTTTTTACAGAAGGTAGGCCAAGATATCCACTTCTATTTTAAAGTCTTTAAGACTATAACTGTTTATAAGGTCTGCTGTAGTAGTATGTCTGATAAACAAAAGCACAAAAAATAGCAGATGCTATAGCAAATATACAATACTTCAGAGCAAAAGCAGAGGCTGCTAATCCTCTAAAAGTGGAGCAAAAATTAATTTCAGGTACTTCCAAGGAAGAAGTATATTTGTCCTTTTATAACTTGTGTGGGCTTTGTTCCATATACGCACAATATTCATACTATTCTCTTCAAAATGTACTTCAAAGTCATCTGGTGAGTGTCAGTACACTCAGAGGTTTTTATAAGTCCTTTTTTCTCCCTCATGCTTTATCTCATTTCCTTCCTTCTCATCTTCTGTCACACTACCTGTCTTCTAAACATTTGGACTGACAGTTTATCATTATCTCTGTTCATCTGTTCAAACTAACTGACATTCAAATGGCCATGAATAAAGGGACCTATGTATGTTATCAATGTCTGTACAGCTAATTGCTGTATATTTTGTGCACATCAAGTTGCGCACACAACCATAACCTCCAAAGTTCCCATTTTTAGAATGAACAACTTACCTTCTGTACCCCTATCAATAAAGAAAGTATTACATACGGTTCAGATATGCTGCTAAAAACTGTGGGAGGCTCTCAGTCCAATGCTGCTTTTATCACTTGTCACTCTGAAATTATAATAGTAGCAAGAAAGTAAAAAGCTCTTTCATCTTCCTGGAGAGCTAAAATAGTATTTCAATGCTACTTTTGGATCACTCAGATGCCACTTTCCAGGTCTCTCCAGCCTTGCTGTGAAAGAGATTTCCTGTACAACGTAAGAATGTAATACTTTCCATTACTTGAGATGTATGCTCAGAAATGAAAATCATTCTCCTACATATTCTGCTTAGAAATCTGAGACCCAATAGTTAAAAGAAGGTAAAACAGATAGAAAGAAATATATGAAATACACTTTTTTTACCATTTGCAGATAAGCTATCATATAGAAAACCGTGACACTGCAAAATGTTTGTTTGATATGGTCTCAAAGTCCAGTGTTTTCCATGTCCTTTTTACAACATTTGAATAAAATTCATACGAGTTGGAAGAGTAAAAGAGATATGACTTATGTTACAGTATCAAACCTAAAGTATTCTTTGATAACCTTTATTTACGTTACACAAACTGTATTTGAGATTGTGTGTAGATCCAGAGATAAATTAAAAATACTACACTTAATCAGTAGCAAAAGATCTTTGAGACAAAATTAACAAGTCACTGGTTTTCAAAGTAATGTTTCCCAAATACTGTTTTGTAAGATGAAAACTTCCAGATTCTGCTTTCTGTTTTGCATTTGAATGACAAGATTTTGTTCAGCGAATAGAGAGAGTTGTTCGACATGGTAAATTTTCCGGCGCTAGTTCATTGGAAAGGTTTCTTCGGTTTAAAATAGTAATACCTCATTGAACTTTTCCCACACAACCTCACATAACCCGCTGGTCACTGTTGAAAAAATCTTGGTAAAAAGTCATCTCCGCAGAAAAGGGAAAAATGTAACTGATCAGAATTACATTTTCTTACATTGCTGGATCTGAGTACCTACTGAATCAACCAGACAAGAAAAGAAATCTCCACTAAACAGAGAAGGAAGAAAGACGCCAGCTGAAGCAGTGAGACAGGAAGGAAGGGAGGAAGGATAAGGAAAATATTAAGTTCTGAACCACGCAGACCTGATTTTACACTACAAATCTGTAGAACTGCATTTACAAGGTAGAACCACAAAAAGGGAAGCATTATGATGCTCAGAGAAATTTAAAAAGAAATACTAAGGCAGTCAAGGAGGGGCAGGCACAGACATTCTCCGTCTGACAAGTGTTCAGGCGATGCAGAACCTAAAATATCTCTGGCTAAGTTGCAGTCATAAGAGATGTTACCTATAGATGTCAACCCAAAAGCTAGCAGGAAGCAAAAGCAGAGGTGTTAAAGGTTCAAGCATTCCTTCTTTTTGACTTCTCCCTGAAACACCACAGGACCATATTTTAATATGTACTTCTTGTACTTGTGCTTTATCATGGCATGTATTTTTGCCTGAGCAAAATGTCTTTCTTTCTAGATTAATATTTTTTTTCTTATCATTCTCCACAATGACAATTTGTGTTATAGTCATCTTGTAGATAATCTTTATAGAATCATAGAATAGTTTAGGTTGGAAGGATCCTTTAGAGGTCATCCAGTCCAACCCCCCTGCAATGTGCATGGACGTCTTCAACCAGATCAGGTTGCTCAGACTCCTGTCCAACTTAAACTTGGATGTTTCTAAGGGATGGGGCATCTACCACCTCTCTAGGCAACCCATGCCAGTGTTTCACCACCCTCAGAGTAAAACTATTTTTCTTATATCTAATCTGAATCTACCCTCTTTTAGTTTAAAACCATTATTCCCTGTCTTATTGCAAAAGGCCTTCCTAAAAAATTTGTCCCCATCTTTCTTATAAGCCCCCTTCAAGTACTGAAAAGCTGCCACAAGGTCTCCCATGAGCCTCCTCTTCTCCAGGCTGAACAACCCCAACTCTCTGAGTTTGTCTTCACAGGAGACGTGTTCCAGCCCTCTGATCATACTCGTGGCCTCCTCTGTACTTGCTCCAATGGGTCCATGTCCTTCCTGTGCTGAGGGCCCCAGAGCTGGACACAGTATTTCAGGTGAGTTCTCACCCAAGTGGGGTAGAGGGGCAGAGTCAACTCCCTTGACCTGCTGGCCATGTTTCTTTTGATGCAGCCCGGGATACTTTAATACCTTGTGTGATTTTAACACTCAAGTATAAGTCACCTGCATAAATTAACTTCTGAAGTCATCTTTCAGAGCAGTCTGTATTCAGCTGCAGATTTTTAGTCATCTCTTTCTGTTCTTTATCCAAACGTGCCTTGATTATTAGTCAGTGTGACATTGTCTTTGTGACCGAATTCTTGCTTTTTCCCTATAACTTACATTCTCCCATCTTGGTCATTTTTATTTCCTTTCAAGATCTCTCACTGACAACACTTCATTGTGTTCATTTATTTCCTTAATTGGCATTCACATAACTCTGAATAACATGATCTATTAATGTTATTGATTTTTGCTAGGCTGCATGCTGTATCTGTTGTAAACATTGATTTGAATACCTGGACACAACCTTGAAAAGTTTCTATTTATAGACTGAACTACCAACTCCCTCCTGCATTTTCTTCTCTTAATTACAAGATCTACATTTCAGTTTAATAAAAAGAAAACTATGTCAGATTGCTATCAGGAAAATTTTTTAAACTGGAAGTATTATTAAGCATTGGAATTGGCTGCCCAGGGAAGTGGTTAAAGCACCAACCCTGGAGGGATTTAAAAGACAGGTAGACATAGTACTCAGTGACATGGTTTAGTGACAGGGTGTGGTTAGGAGTTAGATTGATGGTTGAGCTAGATGAACTCAAAGGTCCCCTCCAAACTAGACAATTCTATAATTCAAAAAACCAAGACCTTTACTGCTTTAATGACATGGTTAGCATTCTGATACCCATGAATATATATCTTTTAGGGACGTTCTGTTAGATGTTATTTTATTGCTTTTTGCATGACATGAAACAGTACCTCAGTCCTTAAAAAAAACCCAAAAAACTCAGGGAATTGACCATTCATCTGTCTTTTATGAGTTCACAATAATCAAAATATCAGGAAAAGTATACGGTGTTAGAAGTCAAGTGATTTTTTTTCCCCCCTTTCCAGGCCTGAAAATGTTAACTGGTATTTTGCTATCAACTCTATCTCCATGCAAAAATGATACACAGCTACTACAGGTTCATGAGAGATCAGGAAACCTAAGTTTTCAGGTTGTCAGCTAATATTGAAGCGTGATCGTAATTCTGAAAGCTGATACAAACACCAAGTTTATGCTCTTAATACAAGGGAACTGCTTGTCTACATCTGTCAAGTTTCACAAGTGCAGTACTTCCAAGTTTTTAAGAATTTATTACCTAAATCAGATTAGAATCACAAACTAAGAACCACCATTATATGTGCAAGCAAACTGAAGGGACCAGAAAAGCAGTGATATCACCACTGATGTAATCTGACCAAGAAAGTTCACCAGATCCTAAGAAACTTCTTTATCCTGAAAGTTCACATTTAGGAAAAGTTGCATATTACATTAAAATTCAGAAAAAAACAACTCTGTAAAACAGTGAATATAAGATCCCCTAGTGATATTTCATACGTACCTCAGAAAAGAGAATGATACTTTCAATGAAATGGCAAGACTCTAAGAAAAAAAATCCATGTCCCTTGCAAGCACTGAAAAATGCTATTAAGTTGCTGCAACGTGTTTGCTAAAATAACACATATTCTACTTAAGTGCACAACACAACCAAATATAAAATGGGGCATTATTTTCCCCCAGTGTAACATAAGGCAAACAGAGCAATTAACACTGAGAGAGAAGCCCTCACAAGCTATATGCTCTCATACAAACCTTTACTAGGCCATCCCTGTATTCTCTCTCTCGTGACCCCACAACATAAATTTCCATGCAATTTTCCACTCACTGAATCAGAAATGGGAAATCCTGCAGCAAGTGGTTTGTGGTTTTTTGTTTTTCTGTTTTTTTTCCAGAGAGGATAAAAAAACATCACGAGCATGGAGTGGGTGAACTTTGTATGTATGAGCCTTCCCTGTCCCATAGTAAAGTTTGTTAAACTGATGTAACAAAACTAGACAAAAAGAAAATGCGAGAATCTTAGACCATGGAAAAAAAACAGGAGGAAGCTCGGCTTTTTCATTGAATAAAAGAGTGTGTATTCAACATATTCACAAATATACAGAAAACGGTTGATCAGGTTATGATATCACTATCTCAAAAATCCTTGAAAACCTGAAAGGGCAACAGCATCAAGATGAATAAAAGAGCCTGTGCTGTTTGTAGTATACTATGTGTGCTGGTCTACACAATTATAAGTAGATTTCTGAAACTAAACATTTTAAGAAAACTATTTGATTTCTTTCTGCAGACTGCTCTCTGTATTGCCTCAGAGAAATGTTATGTCAAGATTATTTTCTATTTGTCTTTGTCATTGCTGCCAAAAAGCCTCAAAGAATGAAAAGGCGCTTTTGAATGATAGGAAAGGTATTCTGTGTGGGCATTACAGGCCCACTGACCATTTACTGTTATGCTTTTCCTCTTCACATTAGGTTTTAAAGCCCTTCTCAGGAAGTTGCATTTGAAAGTATTTTTAGAGATACTAAATGTACTTACAATAGTTCTACTTTATACAGGTGAAACCAGGAAGGGAGTAGCTTATCACAACTGTATGTTTGTGACCTTAACTTAAACCTGGAAATCCTCACATCGATTTCAGCGGATTTTGAATTAAGCCCTAAGAAAGCATTGGTTTCATTAGTGAGTTAATAACAGACATGTATTCCTAAAGATTTACCAGTTTGTTTTACACAGACACTCAGATTTTACTACCTGCTTCTGTTGTTCTAGAATAGTAAAAATATTAATTTTGGCATGGATTCCAAGGAGAGTGTCACAAGGTTATAAACTCATTCTCACTCTCTCTCTCTAAATCAAATAACATGCAAAGCAATTAATTATTAAATCAGTCCATTAGCATGTAATATATGAAGTGAAAAAGTAGCAATTATGCATTAATAGAGGGATGTCTAGAAACTTTGTCTAATGACATTTCTCTATGATAAGGTTCATGGGTTTCAAACTCCATTCAGGTCTCTTTAGTAAAAAATTCTGTACTGACAAAAAACAAACAAACAAACAAAACCGAACAAACAACAACAACAACAAAAAACCACCACCAAAAAAACCCACCAAAAAACAAAACAACAACAACAAAAAACCCAAACATGCTCTATTTCATATGTGTAAGAGACTAAGAGACTTATTTGTGAGTAAATAAACTCTAATCTTGGGGTGGAACTAGAGACTGGAATGAAGGAGTGAAGGGAAGGCCAGGGAGGAAAGGTGTTTCAATATTTGTCTTCTTCATTCTTACTACTCAAATCTGTTTTAAATCACAATAAATAAATTTTGCCCAAGTTAAGTCTGTTTTGCCCAGCAGCAGTAATCAGCAAGCCATCTCCTTGTCTTTATCTTAACCCATGAGTTTTCTCATCCTGCTTTCTATCGCCAGACCATGGTCAGTGAGTGCGGTGGTACTGGTGAGTGAGTGTCTGGCTGGCTGACGGCCAAGGCTAACACACTTTTCTTAACATATTTCTTCCATGTTGAAGGAAGCTGATGTTGCATAAGCTAAGTTTGAATTAATGCATGAGGCTAAGAGAATCTGTAGAATGTTCACCTCTCCATACACAGCCGCAGACTCAAGAAAGACATATAACCTCACTTCATTAAAGTTTTGATTTGGAAGTGCAGACCTCTGCTTGCAAATTCGTAAGTGAAAGAAAGAAGTCTAAAGAAGTCCTCCAAATAGGAAAAAATATCTTCTGTAGCTTGTCCTCAAAGAATGTAATTCTAAAAGGAAAAGAGATGTGTTGGAAAAAACAGATGTATTGAAAAGATATTAAAAAAAAGAAAATTTTAAATGTTCACCGACAGTTAAAATTGAGCAATGATCTGACCGGGTTATGGATATGGTTTTATAAGATTATCTAACACAGATTCATTCAAACTTGTTTACTTCAACCTAAATGAGACAGTCTCATAAAAATAATACATCACAGTCTGCTGAGCCTCTCTGAGCTCTATCAGAGGTTACAAAAGCTAGAAGGCAAGCTAACATTTATTAAGGTGCCGAATGGTATTTTTTTTTCCACATATTTAAAAATTCTCAGAAGAACCAAGTGGAACAGTAAATCATACAAAATATAAAAACCCCACTATAAAATCTAGATTCTCACTAGTAACAGGGCAAATGGCGTAAGAGTGCTCTGTAACAAATTCTTAAGTCCTAGATCAAACTATTTGCAGAAACTCCTTAATCTGTGATTTCTCGATGCCTTGGCTGTATGTCCTGGAAGATTTGCATAAAGCCAGAGGCGTACCTGCTCACTGAAAAGGGCAGGTACCCCTATACAAGGGTCAGGTGGAAGGGTAAGGGATTTTGGTGCTTGGGCTGCAGGTAAAGGAAGAATGCAATGATTATACTGACTGTGAACTTCCTTGATTATAATCTAGGTCAACAGCTGAATAGAAAGGTTGTTTCTTTACAATCACAAATATCTCTTCAGAAAAAGCCTGAAATGTGTAATGTTTGTTATTAAAACATTAGCACATTGAAAGTAGCAAAAGACCAGAGTTAAGTTTCAAGTGAGCTTGAAATGCCAATTCAACAATTTTGCTTCTTCCTCAAGCTGCTGCCATTCATTATAAACAATTACAGTGACTATGGAAAACAAGTTATAAAATATTCTTATTTATGCTGGCGCAATGTTAATACAGTGGAAATTTTTTTGTTCTTTGTGTTCCCCTGTAGGAGTCTACTTGAAGAAACTGGCCAAATTACTATTTGTTCATTAATTATTCTGAGACCAATACTACAGTGTGTATGTATAATGTTCTTACCACAACGGAAATCAACACAAATAAGAACCCCTTCATTCCCGAGTTATTTTTAACCTTATTACTACAGGGATAAAAAAGCAATATATTTCTGGATCCTTTATCCACAAATATTAATCATAATTAAAATGCTTCTACTATTGCCAAGTGAGCAAATTAGCAATAACCAAGGATTCAACAGCTTTTTGACAGATTAAATTTGTAAAAGGAAAACAACATAAATAAAAAGCCAACAAAAATACTAAAGAACCTTTTAGAAGATGCATAGCCATGCAATAAAATCCGTTCAGTAGAACACATGTTGTAACTGAGGATGCAGAGACCTGCAAAAGTGAAGAGAAAGACTCACAAACACCTGGCTGCATGCGGCTACGATAGAGTCAAAAATAAATCTGAACAAACCTGGTTAAACACAGATGTATTTGCTATGTCACTGCTAATTGATGATCCCAGCTGCCCTGTGACAGTTGCTTCACAGTAAGTGGGAAATTCCTATCACAGTGCTGGAGAAATGAGAAGTAGAATAGAACTGAAAGCATGTATCTCAGACTCCAATTCTGTTATAACTATACCAGCCACATTAATTCTTATTTTATTAATCAAAAACAGAATCAGATCACTTAAGATCTCACGTAGAATGAAGAAATTCTGCCTATACATTTGCTTCACTGCGGTTAATTTAGATCTTTAAAACATGAACACTGGAACAGGTTGCCCAGGGAGGTGGTTGAGGCCCCTTCCCTGGAGATATTCAAGGTGAGGCTTGATGAGGCCCTGGGCAACCTGGTCTAGTTGGGGGTGTCCCTGTGACTGTAGGGAGGTTGGACTAGATGACCTTTGGAGGTCTCTTCTGGCCTGGATGATTCTATGATTCTATGATATTCTACAGTAGAATGAATCATGGAAAACTTGACAATAAAGTTGCAGAGA
Source organism: Thinocorus orbignyianus (assembly GCA_013400375.1). Taxonomy (NCBI): domain Eukaryota; kingdom Metazoa; phylum Chordata; class Aves; order Ciconiiformes; family Thinocoridae; genus Thinocorus; species Thinocorus orbignyianus. Next base: position 726,251 of record VXBW01006629.1, on the reverse strand, counting down.
GGGTGTATGCATGAAACCTTGAAACGCCAATGAAGTTCTCTGAACTCCACTGAGGTCATTGAAAACACGGTGTGTGCTTACCCTTAGCTTGGCCTGGTGCAGCTGTTATTTGTTCTCTCTACCAATTCTCATCTTTTACATCTCCATAGGAGAGATTTGCCAGCTGCTGCATATACAGCTATTGTACAACATAAGCTGATATAGAACATAGGACAATTATTCATTTAAATAGGCCTATTAATCATTATAGTTTGTCATTTGGCACATAAAATGGGCCTGTATTCATTTTTTTCTGGGTGAAGTAGGCATTTTAAAATCTTTCACTGTCAAGCAGGCCTGTTACACAGCCAGTGCAATCTTTAATGCTGTTTATTTATCAAACTTAATGTAATAGAATCCCTTGACGTGGTACACCGAGAAGAAGTGAGGTTCATTTTCAGAATGCTGAAATAAAGTAAATGCCTAGTAGCTGATATTCTGCACACTTTCTGTAATGCAGTAATATATGTATTGTCTCAATGCGCAATAATTTCTACAGCAACCCACGGATTTCAAAAATGCAATGAAAAACTTGCTATAAGACCTGTTAAGCACTGAAAAATGATGCTGCAAGCTACAGCTGTGGTCCAGTGATTCACAGATGTGGTTATAAACTATTGACAGACGACTCTTAGTTGTTGCTGTATAAGAAGTATTAGCAGCTCCTGGATTTAGGTAAAATGGTGCGTTATATATCACAACTAAGAGACTGGTTCTAAGAAAACAGTTCCCTCCTGCAATGATATGTAACTCCTCACAGTCTCCAGAGGAAACAAGATCTTTTCTAGTTCATAGTGCAATAAAAACCAAACCAACTATAATTCACTAGATTTTTACTTTGTTTTTTAGGGAAAGGATAAAAAGCACTACAAATCTCTGTAACCAGTACAGCAAAACTTTAAATTCTCTGAGTGACAAATGTTTACTGTGGGTTATGTGTGTTTGAGACCTGAAATTGTACTTTTTTGTCAGATGCAATTCCTTACTGTGTACTAAAGCACTCAAACAATGTCCGTTTACCCAGTGTTAATTATATTACTTTTGACAGTCAAGAAGAAGATGGCTGTCCAAACTCTTTCTTTCCCAAGTCCAATATCCTGACTCATATGCTGAGACTATTGTTACATAAGGTATGCAAAGTCTTCACGTAAAATTCCAGAGCACAAATTAATCAACAGGCATATTAAAAAAAAAAAAAAGAACATAATATTAGCATTGTGTATACACACTCACACAAGGATTTGTGATATTTCTCAAATACTGTTGTTAAAAGCAGAATTGCAGTGTTTACTGTTGACTATAGTGACATTTGCAAGAACAGTGACAGTATTTTGTAGTGTTCCCATCAACAGAACTTTCCACTTGCAATACAACTTGTTAGAGAACGTGGAGGTTTATAAACTAAACCAGATTTTTCTAAGTGGCAAGTGACAAACCACTGAACACAGAATATTTCTTATATTTCATGTGGTATAGTGTGATATAGTGAATCCCATAAGTGCAAAGTAAAAAAGATTGTGACAGCAGCTAGTTTTTCAAACATTGCACACTGTTCTGAGCAGATATATCCACCTTTTCCCCTTTTGCAAGGTATGTTGTATAAGCGTGCAATGTACAAAGACTAGGACAATGACTTCGCGGGTAGCTTTTCGCTCTTCCATAGTGATTTGGCCAAAAAATGTATGACAGTCTAATCAACAACAAAACTGGAATTTTCCAACTGTCCTTTCCTAGCTACCACCCCCCTCAGAAATTTCTGAGAAATTCTCATGGAAGAAAAGATGACTACATATTTTCTAGATGAAATGAGAGAGAGAAGATGCCACAGAAAAGCTAACAGTCTTGTGATACAGGGTAAGTCAGGTCAAAGTATTTGGTCTCAAACAGGTACAGATGCAACCTGAATGTGCCTACCTTACCTGCCATGGGAAAACCCAGACACTAAGTATACACAGGCAAGCATGGCTTTACAAAATGACTGAGTAAATCTAACTCAGCCCACATATGTTTCTATTTTCCTTCAGTTATCTCCAATACTCACCCATCCTCTTGATGAGCCATTTCATTTTGCTGAATCTGCAGACAGGCAAATAAAGGAAAAGCCATTTACTTCTATTTAGCAGCCTGAAAGGTGCACAAACCTGCAGGTCCAACAAATGAACCCTGGCTTTGCATATCCTCAATCTGTCTTCTACTACTTTGCCATTGACAAAGAGGAGGAATTATTGGAGGAATTACTTTTTCTCCAAAAATAGACTTTTTCCAGAAAAAGAAGTATTTTTCCCCCCAATCAGCCCTGTTTGAGAACATCAACATATGGAACATGTTAGACGTAAGGGAGAGTGTAATATGTTTTGAGAAAATTCATGGTTTTCTAACCTAGATAATGTCAACAGAAATTTATTTGCAGTTCATATAATCAAAGCCAAGATAAGAAAACATTATAAAAGAGAGAAGAGAGGGAAAACAGGAGGGAAAAACAAAAGAAGAGAAAAGAAGAGAAAAGAAGAGAAAAGAAGAGAAAAGAAGAGAAAAGAAGAGAAAAGAAGAGAAAAGAAGAGAAAAGAAGAGAAAAGAAAAAATTAAAAAAGAAAGAGGAGTATTTCTGTAGAAGATGTAAGAGAAAAATTTTGGAAAGATATGTAAACACCTGGAGAAGACCCAAGTGCCATTTTTAAAGGTCTACATTTTAAATAAGTCTAAGTCATTGAAGTAAGTCTTAAGATAGATGTCCCTAAGAAATGTCATTTTATAAGGATTAGTGGTGAGAGGATTTTTATTTTTTCAGTACTAACTCTAAAGCATACACACAGAGGCACATGCATACATGCAGACTCTTTAACGGAAAGCCAAAATAAATTGAAAATGGCTACAATACATTTAATCCATCAGATGAAAAGGCGCATTTGTCTTCTGTGTGTTTCTGTGAACCTGAAGCAGAAAAATGTAAATGTAATCTCTTGGGAGTGAGGACCTATAATACCTGGTTCTTCTCTTCTTTTCATTTCTCTCTCTATAGCTTGGAATTAGAGCGAAACAAAGTCTTGCTCATTTTAAAATCAACAGAAATTCTGACATTAGACATACTAAAGCATCATGACTAGGATACACTGTGTGTCAGTGAATTTTTTTTAATATTTTTTTTTAAAGGACCATAGGTACATGAAACAATACAAACGAAAAAATCCTTCAGGTGTGTGGTGTCCCTCCCCTGAAAATGTCTTTTGGTATATTGCTTACCACAGAGCAACAAGGTGTCATTTATCATCTATTCCACATTAAAAAAAAACAAACCTCCCCCCACAGAATTCTAACAAACAAATGTGGTTTCAAAGTCTCAAGACATAGTAAACAGAAAGTTAATGAAAATATAATGCCCTTTAGGACTCTGGGAAAACAGAAATATGCATCTTCCCTTTATTTACCTATATATTAATATATCTTAATACAAAATGAGACAACATAATTAATGCCAGTATAAGTACATGGAGTCCTATCTTCACGGTTGTGGTAGTGTCTTAAAAAGCCCATTAAAATAAACCAACAAAAGATACCTGTTGCAGAATGGCTGCGAGAACAAGGACACGGATGTATGGAACCATTGTTCAAGCAATCCTCTTGCTAATGCTAAGGGCCTGTCTACGGTATGCTGGTAGTTCACAGCAGGCCTTAGTGGAAAAGTACTGCAGAAGTCCGAGTCTTGTTACCAAGGAGAAGATTGCCAGGTCATAACGACCTTGCAGGATTGGGAGACAAGATAAGAGGAAGTTTGCACAATGAGGTAATGAGAAAGAACCCTAGAGCTAACACCACAAGTAGGAGGAATATGCAAATATAATTGTTAAGTGCTTAGCCAATCATTGTATGATTAGTAGGAATAATTAACGATAAGTGTATAAAAGACCTGAGCTATCCGAATAAAGTTGAAGCTTGCTTTATCACTCATATTGAGTCGGCCACATGTCTTCCCCCGTCGTCACGACAGATACGCACTAAATTTTTTCTATAATATGATGTTTCATGTCAACAGTTGCTACCACAAAGCAATCAAAATTCTTTGACTTCCGTATTCTTAAAGAGAAAAAACTCAAAGCTATTTTCCAGGACCAACAGAAATGAAACACTTGTACTGAACTACTGAATAAAATGGTACTGTTCATTGATTTCCCCCTATTTCACAGTAAAAACTTTTTAGAATTAATTCTATCGTAAAAGTTTTTGACCTTCTAGAATTCTGAAATGAGGACAGAAGTGAAGAATGTTTCTAAGATATTTTCCAACTCCTCTCCCAGTTGTGACTAAAACTATAAGGAAAAAAAGTTTTTTTGTTTTTTTTAATAACCAGAAATTTTCATGTTCAATAAAATGAGCAGGATGTGAATTCTGTGTAAGTTCACGTTAGTCTAAATTAAAAACACCAGACAGCCTTAAAAAAAAAGGCAAATAAATCAGAGTTGGGAACTTCAGAGTGGATACAGAAACAAGGTGCTATGTTCTAGTTTCAGTATCTATAAAATAAACTATCAGCACCTCAGATCCCAGTAGTAGTTCATCATTATGTTTTTTAAATCAGTTTTGTCCAAATGGTAATACCATAGCAACCCAACTGAACATAAAGAAGTAGAATTTACAAACCAAGTCTTGTGAAGGAAGACTAGGGATGTTATTTTATGGCACTGTGAATTTATTTAGCAGACAGACTTTGTCTGTAAAGACAATTGCATTCCACTTGTTCAAATTGCCCTTAAGACGTATGGTGCCTTGGTTCAGAAGTATCTTCTTCACCTGTAACTGTTTTTAGCACAACAGGATTATTTCAGCTTGATGTTTTTCCTGAACCACTTAGCAAAGCAGAACTGAGCACCTAAGTGTTCCTGCTATGTAACGGTATCAGAACAAGCATCTCATACCTTTCAGATACAGTGTATTTGGCCTATCAAAAATGAAGGTTGTTTGATTTGTGACATTTTGTTTTTTCCATATTTTATCAATTTTAATTAAGTATTTATTCACTTAAAATCTGAAGCAGATTGCTTGTAAACTGGTTATTTCTCATTTGATTCATCTGGTCATCTAAATTAATAGTAAACTCTATTCTATTTCCCTTAAAATTGGTCTACAATAAATATCAACAGCTATTAAAAGTATGAAGAAACTCTTCTGAATATTTTACTCAATTGCTTATTGTATTATAGGCCAGTATTTGGGTTTGCAGTGCATTCCAAAGAATAAATTAATAAATGAAGTGCAAGTTAAATCTCTTTATTTTACAGCAGTTAGATATCAGATGTTGTTTAAATACAGTATAAAATGAAGTATATTATTATGAGTTCAAGAAAATAAGGAAAATAATTATATAAAATTGATTAAAAGCAGTAGTCACTATATATGAATACTTTCTAGCAAACTATTCTACAACTATATCATGTTATTGGATTGTACTCAAGTTATCAAATAAACACTACTTCATCTTAAGAAATAGTCAAATAATTATACACAAACCCAAGAATTTTGAGTATATGTCAATATTTTCTCCCTGACACTTTTTCTTTATTAGATTCTTTTTTTACTACATTCCCAAGAAAAGAATTCAAAGAAAATCATGATATTATGAGATGCCACACAAGGGACAGGGCAAGTCTGCAAATTATTCCTTGAGAATGAAAGCAAAATGTATTTCTGTCAAAATTATGTGTTTTCTCAAGCGGTACAGGTTTCCAAAGATGAGATATACCCAGAAAGCATTAAAGTGGAATCTGAAATGCAAAAACTCCAGTAACTATGGACAACTCCCAGGTGGCCTCTTGCCAAAATTTCTTGATGAGTATACTGAGTGCATCCAATTTGGATTTGTACTTTAGCCCATGGGAAAGTCATTATGTATCTAAGTGAAATAAAAAAAACTCAAGTTTAACAAGCAGCAACACATTTGAAAAAAAAAATATGCTATGTGTTTCTGGTATAAATTACTAATACAGGGAAATGAGCTAATAGAAAAAGAGAGAACACTTATGTCTACCAGCTTTACTTTTAACATAAAGTGACAACAATGATTGAAGTTTCTTTTTTTCTCAGGATAACTCATCAGAGAACTCTGATTCAGACCTTGATAAAGTAGACTAAAACCGGTCCTCACAGATTGCTTGTTTCCCTTAACATCAATGATTACACTTGTTCAGGAGCAAGCAAACATCTCTCACTGCTGTAATCCTAAATCCACTCCCAACTCCCACACTTTTCCCTAGACCAGCTATTCTGTAAAAGTATCTTTCTGCCCCTGTTCCTAGCAAAACTCTTTCTCACATCTTATGAAGACTCTCACCCCCCAATTGAAAAAAATCCCTAACACTACAATTTTAACAAAAATGCTGTAAGAAATGAGTTGCATAAAGTGTTTATGGATAATTTTAGTTCATATGCCATTACTACCTATGTCTAATTTCCATATATATGTATCTTTTCTGCCTGATTGTTCAGTTTCTTGATGATTTTACTGTAAAATCTTTGAGTCAGAAATTGTATTATGAATGCTCTCCCTTTACTGTACTGTTCTCTATAAAAAATTGCCATGGTTTCAACCTTAGCTTCTCTCTAGGCCAGTGGAAGGGCAATGGTTAATTTCCCCTCTCAAGTAAAAGTTATTTTAATAGTGTATCTCTGGTCGTTTTCTATTCCACACACTTACATGTTCTATCCACATTTTGAATCTTCCTTCAAAAAATGTAGTGATGGAATTATTCACTGGGTAAAACAACATTTACCACATAATAACAATAAGTGCCTGAATTTATATTTATATGCTCACATAGCTGACCTGATTTTTTTCCAATTATACCTACACAATGTGGGAGACTGAATGCTTTATCTAAAACCACAGCACCCTGCTAATTTCAAAGCCTAGCAATTATTGGGACTGCGTTGTTTGCAGTGCTCACAAAAGAGTAAATATTTTAAATAACACATTAGCCAGGATAAAAAGAACCATCTGATAATTGAGGTATATACTTCTATAATTTAGTCAGTAAAAACATTACAGTAGTCTAAAAAGTTAGCTCACCTGAAATACAGGAGCAAATGATAAAATACATGGAATATCTATGAACAAAATTCCAATTGTTTCTAATCCATTCTTTTTCACTAAACGATTTATTTGGAAACCTATATCCAACAAATAATATAGCCCAGATATTTTGGTGGGGATAAATAAATTAAAATTCCATTACTATTTCAGAAGTGTTTATCTTCTTATGATTGCCAATTATAGGTGAGTGAAATGGATAGGCTCACTTCATGTATATACCTCTTAGGAATTTTTCATAAAGACTGATAAAAATGCATATTTTTTAAAAACCGCAAACAAACAAGGAACTGGGAAAAAAAATCAATCTGACATACTCTTTTCCCTCTTCGTATTACCCATGAAAATATTAAAAAAAAAAAAAAAATTAAACCTTAAAAACCTTCTAAAAATATTGTACTTTGATTTTCAGTTCTTTAGATTAGCTCTTCTTTTCAAGATCTGTCTCTGCTGCTCACTTAGAAAAAGCCCTTAACCAGCATATTTCTGAGACAGAGACATGTGAAGTCCCATCTTGTGTAGGAGTTTTACAAACCGTTAAGAAAAATAAGAGTGGATAACAAATATGTTAAAAAAACCCACAATTTGTTCACTTTTGAAATATGCTCTCTATCAAAAATACATTTGATAGCAGTGAGGACTTTGGGTATAAAGCTCAGTGGAAGAGCATACTGGCAAATGAAAAATTTGTCATTTCAGAATGACAGTCTCTAAGTCAAGATGCCAGTCATTAGAGGATAACAGATGCCTTCAATTGTCTGCTTGCTCTTTATTTGATTTTATTGTATTACACATATGGCCAGGAATACCAAAAGATAACTCCTCTTTATCATGATGAAGAGTGTACTTTTGCCCTACTGAACAGTTAGTATGAAGAACAGAAATGCCCCCAGAAATAATATTAGCAGTATTGAAAAGGAAATCTCATGTTCTCAGCAGCTACCAATACAAGGGCAGAAAAACACTCTGCGTACAAGCTATTACTTACATTGCCATGGGCAGTAATAGTCTGGTTAATTAAAATTCTTTATTAAAGTCAGCAAAAGTTAAAATGGGGG
>VXBW01006629.1:644707-718043 GCA_013400375.1 Thinocorus orbignyianus | reverse complement strand
AAAAAGAAAAAAAAAAGGCAACTTGACTGTACCTGCCTTGGACCAGATAAAGAGTATACTAGAACCTGATGGACTAAAATAAGAATACTGAAAATTAGGCTTAGATGGAGAAAGTAACGAAAGAATGTAATATTCTCCTTATCATACCACTTTTGCTTCTTAAAAAAAGAAATTTCAATAAGGAATTACAACATGACGCAGATGAGAATACACTAAAATAAGAATAATTGCAGCCCTTCTGCTACTTCCACTGTTTCTTTATATTCCAGGTTACTGGAGACATTAATGACTTCTCAGCTTAATCCTGGCCAGTGTCCTCACACAACTAGAGTGATAACTGCCATGACATCTCCCATGGACAGCTTCTTTGGCTAAGAGGTGAGATCTTTCCATTCATGAGTTTTCATACTCCTTTTTTTCCCTTTTTTTTTTTTTTTCTATTCTTTTTGTCTTTTCCTAAAGAAAATCTGTATTCAGAAGATTGCATGGAATTCTGTCTAGCACCTAAGAAGACATAGGAAAACTAATGTTTTAGAAAGTATTTATCACTATCCATGTTTGTCATTCATGGAATAGTTGACAAAACCAGCGAATTTCCTAACTGCCAGCTTGTAAATAGGAGTCAATACCAGAAGCAGATATTTCCTCTTAGATATCTCCTTTCCATGTTTTTAAACCTGTGTTGTCTTAAAAGAGAGGTTAATAATAAGGACAACAGTAGTGGCATTTCTCAAGCCATTTCTGAACTGTAAGGATACATTTACACCAAAATTTAAAACTGCCTAAACGATGCCCAAAATGTTGTATAGGTCAACAGAAAGGATGTAAGGAATAAAGTAAAATTAAAATTTTAAGAAATGTGCCACATTACAGATGCCTGGATAATTTTTCTTATAATAATATAAACTGATTTTTAAACTGAAAACAAAAAACCTTTAAAAACATTTAAAAGTACATCTTGATATTATTTTCGTACAACAGGTAGGCAGCCAAGATTTGACATCTGAGAGTTTGAATCTTATGAACTGAGGACTTACTCAGTGAGAGGTCAATATTATCAGATTTGATCCTATGGGCCCATTGATTCCACCAAATTTCTTAAAATATTCAAGAAATCTTGGTTTGTTACTAGGCAGATTTGCATATTATTTTTGAGTATATTTCCAATTACAGCTACTCAATACAAATATTACAAAGGAATACTGAAATGATTGGGTTTTTGTGAAGCATAGTTACAAATGTTATAGAATCATAGAGCCATAGAATAGTTCAGGTTGGAAAAGACATTTAAGATCACCAAGTCCAACCATTAACATAGCACTGCCCAAGTCCACCATGAAACTGTGTTTCTAGGCCCGATATCTAGATGTCTTTTAAATACCTCCAGGGATGGTGATTCAACCACTTCCCGGGGCAGCCTGCTCCAATGCTTGATAACCCTTTTGGTGAAGAAATGTTTTCTATCATTCCTAAACCTCCCCTGCCTCAACCTGAGGCTGTTTCCTCTTATCCTATCATTTGTTACTTGGGAGAAAAGACTGATCCCCACCTCACTACAGCTTACTTTCAGGTAGTTGTAGAGAGTCTCCCTGAGCCTCTTTTTCTCCAGACTAAACAATCCCATTTTTCTTAGCAACTTCTCATAAGTCTAAATGCTCTTAGACCCCTCATCAGCGTCTTCGGACACTCTCCAGCTCTTCAAAGTCCCTCCTGTAGTGTGAGGCCCAAAACTGAACGCAATATTTGAGGTGCAACCTCACCAGTGCCAAGTAGAGGTGAAAAAATGTTAGAAAACATTTATTTTTCAATCCATATTCTTAGAAAATACTATCCTTCACTATTCCCAAAGACTATTTTATAGTCCTCATCTTCCCATAGACTACAGATTTCAGAAAAATATATTCTCAAGTAAAAATCTACAAAGCATGACAAATAAAATAAATTCTTCAATAACAAATCCAGAAACCTACTCTGGTCAAAGTACAGGAGTAGGAAATTTATTTGACTTTTTATTCCCATCCGTACACTCATTTGGACCAATTTTTACATGATGAAAATCAGAAGTCATGTCATTCTGAAATCTTTGTCTGAGTCTCAAGAATATATGTAATTATACTTGAATATCTGAAATATTTATTTGCTGTCAAATCGCTGAAGATAATCATAATTTTAAATAACTTTTTTCAGTGTGCTGGAAAAAACAGTACTTAGCTCTCTGAAGCTTAATTTTGTTTCTGTCAAAATGGTTTAACTGAATTGGGGATGAGTAAAATCCCACAAGAATGACTAAATACTCTATCTTCATGAAAGGCAGAAGCTAGAATAACAGAGCATACAACTATTTTCAACTGGATTTTCTTTTTGCTGTTCACTGTTTTACATAAATAATCAAACTTTTTTGCTCAACTACATCACTCGGTTACACTGCTATCGTGACTTTATTTCTGTTCAGGTATTGACTCGAGATTAGTAGAACAATTTAGAAGCTAGATCTGAATATATATTAAAATAGGCACAGCTGTGATCCAGGGACATCTTGTCATGATTTGCATTATTTGCATAAAGAGAAAGATTTACATCAAATAACTAGAAATGTGGCCAGTAATATTGACAAGAAAACAAAAGGTGACTGAATGGTTACTGGGATCATAATTTGTAAAATGTGCAGAGTTTATGTGCAAGTTATTGGATAATAATAAAAAAAATATGCAGAGTTTATGTGCAAGTTATTGGATAATATTAAAAAAAAAAAAAAACCAACACAAAATTGAAGCAGGGATTTCAATAAGTTACTAACCTAAAAATTGCAATCATAAACAAATAGCTTTATTTACTACAGGCTACAATTTCAATCATTTCCTTTAACTAGACATTAAATACACCTTTACCAAAGTAACTGTTATGTTTAGTAGATCATTTTCTTGGAGACTTGATTTTGAAGTTTGAACTAGGTAAGATCCACCTGTTTTTCTAAACTTAATTGTTCTATTTCCTATAAACTCTCTGAAATATAAGTACTAATTCCATTCCTGTTTCCCTTTCATTTCCTTGTGTATTGTAATGTATTTCCTTGCGCAATGTGTGTCGTCTTACTAAATTTTTACAAATTAAAATAATCGCAGCTGATGATATTTTAGTACTTCAAATTTGTACAATAAACTTACGCTAAACTTAAGATAGGATAAATAGTTTCCACACTTTCAGTTTTAATTTACATATTGCGATGTTAAGATTTTCACTTAAAAGTAACAATATTCAAAAGCTCAAACCAAATTTGAAATGATTGATGTTTGGAAATTTTTCCTATAGGTGTAAGCAAATATTTTCCAATGAATGAAAAATATATATTCTTGCATGTATTGACACATGAAACTTATTTTCTCCAATTTAAGTTTTATATTGTAACTTCTCTACAGTGAAGCTCAATTTTGATGCTTGGAACGCTTACAAAGAAAGAAAACATATTTAGAAAACAAATTACATCTTCTGATGACTATATACAGTTATTATTGGCTTTATACAAGTAGATCCTTATGCAGGATTTGATATTAAATATAATATTTATTTTCATTTTCATATTCCAGTATAATGAAAGAGTACATCGCTCAAGATGACTGTGCAAAATTTTCTTCTTTTAAAGCACCTTAAAAGTTCCAAGTTTTTATAAAGTTACAGGAAGGATTTTTCATTTTGCAGACCTTTAGCTTGTTTTTCCCTTCTAAATAACTGTAGTTCATTGGCACTGGTTAAATGAAACGAAAACTGGACCTGCCATGTGAAGAGATGGACTGTCATGATATCTCCTTCATGATGGAAGAAAGAGGGAAAAGATAAGGAAATGCAGGTTTAAGGAGAGTCCAGAGTCTCAAACAAAGTCACTGCCAGCCAAACACCATGTGGAAAACAATGCAGCACCAAATACACACATAGCATGAAAAAGCTATAGCAGCGTTTCCTTCTGCTTTCTGGCCCTCCTCAGACAAGAAGTGAGGATCTATTCTTTGTCATTTCTGCGGAACCAAGGTTTGCTATAATGCAATTTGAGAACAGACAAAATCTTATCTGTCAACAGTGCTTAGAGAAGCCCTGGAACACAGAGAAAACCAATTCAGCCAGGACAAGAGCTCTGAGACTGGGAGACTTAAAGGTGACAACTAAGAGAAAAACCAAAAAAACCCCAGCAGGTAGTCTGACACTTATATTGATCTTGACCTGCAGCTTTTTCAAACGGGAAGATCATTCCTGAAGATGAAAAGATCAGACACCACTGGCAGGGAAGAATGCCACAAACCTGCCTATATAAAATAATAACAGACAATGTCCCCCATAGTATTTTCAGCTCCTGCTCCTTTTTCTGTTCTGTCTGGGGGACTCTGTCCACCACAGCCTTTCTTTCTGGCAAATCCCACCCACCTTAGTAGGGTGTAGGACAGGACAAAATGTTGCAGTGGAGGAGAGCGTGTTAAATTAACATATTCAGTGTCTTCAGGGAAACTAAATGCAAACTGAAGCTTGCTGTGGAGAAGAGAATAATTAGTGGACAACAGGTGTCATAGATGATGGACAAAGAAGATAAGTTTAAGAAAGAAATATTCTGCTAGGAGGCCTAGGGCAAGAGGTTTACAATAGCTTAACAGGGCAAGCTGTGTTAACAAGCATGCTGTACTATATGCATTTTTTTCCCTTCTACAAACCTCCCGATACAATTGCCTGTAAAGGAAAGGAATGCTTACAATAGAACTACAGTCCAAACAAGAAATGGGTTTTCCCAAGTTCTACATTTCCTAATTCACAATCTCTGGGTTGACACATTTAGCTAGATTATAATGCTGTTGTTTAGTAATTAAATTAAACAGGTAAACAGAAAAACTCACGATGGTATTATTTACAGGAAAATACTACTGAAGGGTATTACAAACCAGTGTATCTACTAAATTAAACAAGTGGTTTTAACCCAAAAATGATACTTTCTCTAAATTTACAGAAAAATATATGAGAATATTTTACATCACACAACAAATAGAAGTGATAAAATGGGTGTGATTATTTTTTCTTTTCCCAAAGACAAATTTGCCTGCTCCCTCCACCTGCTCCTTGTTTTCCCTGGAGTTTCAGAAAATACAAACTTCTGTATTCTCCACAGAAAAAAAATCAAACCAGATAGCCATGGCAACTGTTCCTATATATGCCATCTAAGAGGAAATTGAGAACCCATGTCCTTGTAGTTAATGATTAAAACCTTAGTACCCTTTTATCTATTGTTGGGACATTATTCTAATTATATTTTTTAAATCTCCGATTTTACAGCAGCAAAGCATATTTGACCTTGTATTCAGGGCTTTTTTATTTTATCTTTTTTTCAGTAAAAGGGAACGAATGTAGAATTTTTCATTTAATGAGCAATGCTGGGGTTTTTTTAATGTGTTTATTTAAACTTGCTGTGACGAAAAAGGGAAAGGGATTCCAATTACATAGCAGTACCTATTCAGCAAATAAGAACTTAGTTACGCAGGAAAGTTTTCTTACTTATGTGTTCCCCTGCATTATTAATTGTTTCTGTTATTTGCAAATGTGCTATATCAGGACTTCTCAGTGAACACAAAGCATGTGGAATCCTGCACTGCAGTTGACAGACAGCCATTATTAGCCAGAGTTAAAAGATTTGCATGATCACTGTGCAGGTTTTTCTCAGCAACACTATTAATATGCAAATTTATATACTCCAATTCACCACCATAATCTTTTTGCTTTGATTGGCTCTTATACACGAAATTTTCAAGATGTGTCCAGCAACAAAGACATATCTCAGCTTCTCATTTCTTCTTAAATGAGTAATAAACTCCAAGGTCAAATGCAGGATAGTGTAATTACCTCATTAACTGAAAACACCCTCAAGTTATCATTTTAATAGTATTAAGGAGAGGAAAGGCTATGACCCATAACAGTGATTGACTCTGGTTCACATTTCTATTTCAGCTAGCCAATACTGATTGAAGTTTAACCTCATCACAAGCCAGAAGTTTATTTCTGACAAGAAAACTATTCTGTGGCTTGTTTCAAGACTGGATTCAAGTCATACATAAAAGCTGATTTACTGGACTGATTTGGGGGAAATTTCTTTCAAGAATACTCACTGTAGAGCCTTAGCACTTTCTTACACGGTATTCAATCCTCATTATGCAGCACCATGGCTCACCATTGATATACACTAATGAATGTTTCACTCAATGTATTTCATTTGAAGTTATATTTTTTTAAAATTTGAGAACACATCGATTTTTTCACCCCTGTGTTATGATTCTGGTCCTGCAGCAAGCACAGCTATTAATGAGCTAATTGGTTCACAGCAGACTGGCTATTTGGGGGCCAAAAGCCAACATTACATGGTGTGTCTGGTGTTCTCAACTTGCTGATGTCCTCTGTAGAGTCATACTCAGGTGAAAGCTGCAAACATTTCAGTTACTGAAATCTTATAATTAAAATAATACAAATCAGTCTCAAGATTCAAAGAACAAATCATGACCACTAAAAGAAACCCCTCAAGTTTCTCTAAGCCCCCTACACAGCAGCACCCTTCTTTGTCAGCTGTGTTGCACAGACTTAAGCCAAGGGGCAGCTCAAAGACCTGCTTTGCTCATTACACTGAGTTCTTCGGTGTTTTGGCACAAGGTTGGTAACACAGAATGAAGGGTTGCACTCAACTCCCCAGAAACAGGTACTTTGATATATGTTCTTAAACTGCTCAGATACCATTAATTTAATCAGATATTCTTCAATTGAATGATATTTAGTACAGCAGTTAACTACTGCATGAATAGAGTATTTTGGAGGAGACGACAGAGTACATTCTTTGCCTATTTAGTGTTAGTATTTATTGCCACCCTGTTTCACGAATCACTTTTGTACTCTTGATAACCTCAGTTATTAATCCATCTACCATTTGAAAAAGGGAAAGGTTGAAAAATCTCTGCATTCTAACTATTTGCATGTTATGAAATATGAGTTATTTATTACTGTGCTCATCTATTTTGATGACAGTTTCAAAAAGCCAGTAACAACACTGTAACATCTGAATGTATTCGAGGCTGGCACATAAATTTGATTTTAACATCTACAAATCTTGAACAGTTAGTATTAAAGACATATAAATCCCATAAAATCTCATTTAGATGAGAAGCTACTGAGTTCACAAAACCCATTATGAACCTTAATAGTGATGTACTGTTCAGTTACAACAAATTGACTACTCCAGGATTGGGGTGTGTTTTTATCATTGTGGTTTGATTTAAATAAACCACGTTAGAGATGTTATCATGTGCACAGCTCTGCTCATAAAATCCTAGGCTACAATAGAAAATAGTTGATATAAAGATTGTAAATAGCTATTTATCAACTCAGAGTACCGAACTATTAGTCTCTATTGCTATCTTAGATTTATTTTGTAATTAGAAGGAGCTTATAAATCCTCTTTATTGTCATCAGAGAGTAGAATACGAAAAAGTCTTATAAACAGAAATTGAATCAACAATTACAGCTAAGATGGGTTCTACAAAGATAAGGAAACACATAAGTAAGCAATTACCTATGCAAATTTATTGAAATAGATGTTATGCTATCCACTTCCATTTTATCAAAGTAGATTTAGAAAAGGAAGAAAAGTCTACCTTCCTCTTTTACACTCCAGATTAGAGTTAGGTTTGCTCCCACAATATCATCTGTAAGGACAGTCAATTATCATAAGACAGAAAGACAAGCTGACCATGATCTAGTAATCTTTCTCAGCCTTCTAATAGTTCATTTTATCCCATTGCATTAAATTAGCTAATGCCTTCTCCAAATAGAAGCAAGAAAATGTGAAGCAACAAAAAAAAAGTCTTACAGGTAGTGTTTTGAGTACTTCTGATGATCCTCACATATGTCCATGCGAAAAAAGCAACTTTTGACAGTTTCTCACCCTTTCCCTATCCCAGGAAACCGTTTTCTGCTCCCAGTGTAGAGGAAATGAATCACAGCTGTCACAACAAGAGAAGCAGTCTAACTAAGCCTTGTGATTGCAAACAAATGTGATTTACTCCTTATTGACTGTTTCATAAAATTTTGTGATTGCACTGCATATGCCAATTACTGTAAATTAATGGCATTCTAAAGCATGTTGTCATTCTTCAATTCCTGTGTCACTCATCAGGGTGTTCTAAACAATTCTAAATAATAATTAAATATTTATCTGTGGAATAGTAGTTTCTATGGGAGTCAGTCATAGTCCAGCCTCTTAAGAGAGAGGTAATCACAAGACATTGCTCACTAGACAGTAGTCGCAATTCATCAAAAATTACAGCAGACTGATATTTAGAATAGTCCTATTTTCTCTATTTAAAGTAGAATTATGATGACTCTAATAGATATACACAAACTTCTGAACGGAACCATTGAATATGTAGAAATGAAGCCAATTCAGGTTTTTCAGACTTACGGAATAAAGTAACATACAATTAATTCCACATTACTTCATGCTTGCCTTATCCTTCCTACAATCTTCTGAAATTCTCACTCTGCTCTTGAACAGTCTGCCTCTTCAATACTTCTCATGTTTAATTTTCTTTCTACTGTCAGGTATTACCTTTCCATCTTTCAAAAATTCCATTATACTTTGCTTTATTTTGTTGTTCAAACAACATCATAGATGTTTCTTTTAACACAAACCTAAGCAAATGTAGATTTTATGATCAAGGATTAATTATGAGACACTAAATTAGCAAAATACGATTTCCCCCATTCATTCTGCACCAGAAGCTTTTACTTACATGATTATTCTGGACATAAGACATATAGAGCTGTCTGCATATGATAAGAGTGGTGACAATCCACCTCAAATGGTCATGAAACTTTATCTTGGCTCCTATTAAAATTTCTGGCTGTGCAATTATGGTAGTTTGTAACCTTACAGATGCAAGCAGGCATATCCATCGCTATCCATTAATAACTCAATCTGATTTCAGTTTGTAAAGAGTTGAAGAAACAAAATGTTCATCCATTATGAAAGTCAATACAGTACTCAACTCCTGTAATCACATTAGAAATAAGCAGTTAGTAATAAAGGCTCAGCTGCTCCCTAGTGGAAGCTTAGCCAGAAGCTGAGGGTGACCCTATTGCAGGCCATGCCCCCAGTGACGGCCTGAGCATGGTGAAAGCCACCAATGGGTCCGTCACTAGATCTCCTCTCCACTCTTTAACAGGAACAAGGGCTGGACAATATCCTGAACTAGCCCTGGACTAGGAACATCAGAGGAACATCAGAGTTCAAATAGGAACATCGGAGTTCAAATATTTTGAAGGCAGCTGAACAGCGAAGAGAGGCAGCAAGATCACTTGGGCTAAGTAATGGGGATTATAATTTTTTTCCCTGTATGTCTTCCAGGTTTAAAAATGTTGCTCAGTAAAGTACCAATGCTTTTCACAGCATTTATATAAAGTCGTATTCTTACCCCATTTTGATTTACAGTATGGGCAGCACTGATTCATTGCCAGATGAAAGACAAGCACTGACATGATTTCACACAATGCATGTTATTTTCAACACCAGAAGCAGCATATTGATCTATTAACATCAATTAACTTGGGAAAAAAATAATCACAACTACAGTACCAGCAGTAACTTAATTTCATTTTACATCAAAACCAAAAGTTAATTTTTAATTTCTCATGGTAGCCAATGACGCAATCACCATGTAATAAACCAACATAATAACCATCGTAGAGCCTCTGAAGTGGCCTTCAGAAGACCTTTCCCACCCCAAATATGGTGGTGTGTAACGTGGGAAACTACTTTTCAGAAAATAGAGATATTTTTTATTGAAAATTAGGAACAATTACTTAAAAAAACCTCCTAGCTGTACTGTTACAAAAGATATCTGAAATAAAAGAAGAAAAAATCAAATAAAGATCCACTAATATAAACTATGAATAAAGCTTATGTACGTATCTTTAAAATAGTCACTATTTTCATTTCCATCTGACTGCTTAGCACCCACAGAAATAACTTCCTAAAATAGCTGAACAGATTGCAGTTTTCTTTCCTTACACAGAGCCCTAGTAGAGAATCCTTGCCACACATTAAAATACTAAAACCACAGGTTTTACTAGGCTTTATTTTCCTCCTCATCCCAAGTATGATCTTCAGCTGTTGTAGCCAGTTGCTGATTAGGCATCATCTATAAAAGGCTGCATAATAACAGAAATCATTACTGCAGGCTACTTCAAAATCTACAGTTTTACTCAGACTGCTATAAACACAGAAATATTAGTGAGAAGCAATTTTAATCATAATTAGACAATAAAAAACAAATATTAACAAACTCAAAAAACTAACTTGTTAAATGGTTGCACACAGAAGGTAATGCAGCTATGGTGGGAGAGCTATTCTAGTTTATACTTTTACCTTAAATGATCTCAAGTACAGGCTAACAAAAGACTGTTAGTGTACCCCTTTGTAAGTTTTTTTACTTGTATCAAACAGAGAACACCTTCCTTGTTACACAGACCCACAGTTCAGAACAGTGTGGGGAATTGTCTCTGCTGGGAAGTATCTCTGCCTGCTGTCAAGCTTCACTTCTGCACCTCCTGGCTAACGCTTCACTCTAGTTCAGTGGCTCCCAAACTATTAGTTATGACCTCAAGGGAGATCACAGCAGTTAAACTAGGATCATACGCTAAACAATCCTGTATTTCACAGTCAGAAATATAGAACTAATGCTCTATTTCTCCTTTTTATTGATCTGCTAATGTTCAGTGACCAGGACATCACAGTCCTACTACATATCTCTAGGCTCTTTTGCAATGGACTGTTTCAGATCCATCATAGGTAAATTTACAAAAGAATCCTTCTAAAATATAACATTTGCTAAAATAAATGATCAAAAACCCTAGAAGGCTCTGCTGTGAAGATTATTTAATTTGCAAGAGGAAGAACTGAAAAAGTACTGGCAATTTCAGCATTGTTAGATATATTTAGTTTCTCTTCTCAAAATGAAACTGTCCAGTTAGTCTTTTTTGCTGACATTTATGGTTTTAAAGTTTGTAAAAAATTTAATTAGGAGCAATCCTTACACACTTCTAAGCCCAGTGGCTTATGTTTTATTCAACTTAGAAATGAAGGGGGGGGAGGAGGCGCGGGGGGAGAAAGTTGTGATTTAATTCAAGTTAATTTTTAATCTATTTCACTTGTGAACAAAAACATCTACTACTTCTGTACCTCTTTTATTCTTCTGCATTAAGCCTTCTCCTCCTCTTTGTGTTTCATTTAATCTACAACCAGCCCATTTAAAACACCGGTGGATGCTTCCAGAAAAAAAATCCTTCTCACCTTCTGTTAGAAAATACATGCCTATAATAGAAATAACCTGGTTCTACTTCGCTGCACATCTGCCTCTTCCCTCCTCTCTTTTCCTTTTTTGTTAATCTTATTATGTACTACCTAGCCACCTATTTATACTTAAACATCTAAGTGTTCTGATTAATTTCACCGCATTAAATGTATATACTAAATGCGTGCATCTAAATATCTCGACTTCAAAACATAATGAAGTGCCTTTTTGAGAACTGAGATTTCAGGATGCGTACAGATCTGGCCTATTTTTTCTAGCGGTCGTTTCTCATTCCCCTTCAGGCATAGATCTGAAACACTTTCATAGTGACGAACAACTCAAGCTGCTCGAAAAAATTATACTCCGCTGCAGAGCACATAGCATTGATTTTGGAACTGCAATTCAGATTTTTAATTCCATTCATACTGGTACCTCAGAAGTACCAGACATGCAGGTAAGAAATTCCCAAACTGTGCCTATGCGACCTCATATCTTTCCCCTTAAGGTCATGACAAAAATATCACTAGCTTCAGAAATTCAGAATGAAGCTTTTAATTTTTAGTTCAATTAGCTTAAACTCTTAAAATAAAAGATATCAGAAAAATGTCAGCAACTCATTCACTGAAGGAAACCATTTCAGCAATTATTCATTACTAGTTTAATAGATACATATTAAGTAATCAGATATGTTTAATCCTGGACTGCTGAGAACTGATGAGGAAAAGGAAGTCCCTGCAGCAACATACATAGCCCAAGTTTACAGACAGTGATGAAAAGCTGGCTGCAAAGCAATAAGGAGTGAACAGCTGAAGACACTTGCAACTCCTGTTTATAGCTATTTCGAAAACATTTTTCTTGCTGGTGCTGAATAGGAAGCGTCTCAAGTGTGTTTTTTCCCCTTGATTATGAACAGGCTTTGTTCACTGCTATGAACATTTGCCCATAGAGAAATAAATAGATGTCATGCTCAAAAATAAGACAGAATTCAATATAGGTTTTCATAATATCAATCTACACTACTCAGTCTAAAGCAGACGTGACACAAAATCAGTCATCAAATAACTAATTACTTCTGGGACCACTCTCCTACTGACCTATTTCTGGAACCACGAACCCCAATATGAAGCCTGGTATGTCTTTGAAAAGCGTTTTTACTCCTCTCTCTCCCAGTCATTCCTAAAATTTTCTGTAGTTTAAGCATTGTTTCTGAATCTCTATACTGCCTCATACTTTCAGAATGACCATCCATAATTCATGATCAATCTCTGTAATTTGTTCTTTTTCTTTTTTTTTTCCCCCCCAGAATACAAATTATTCCAGTTTTCAAAGTACAGTATGTCTTTAAAGTTATTGCAATTCTATTCAGAAATGAGTTCATTTTAGTAAGAACGAAAGACATATAAAATAACTGAACATGAAAAAGGTGGATTGACAAAGTCTTCTTAAGGAAGCATATTCATTCATTGCTACAAAGGAAAATCCATCTCTGTTGTGTGAGTTAGCAGTGATAAGCTATGACAAGATTAATGAAAATATTCAAGTCCCTATTCCCAAACATGCCTGGCAGAAACATGTTCTGTCTTTCCCAGTGATACTGCATCTATCAGCTCTCAGAACAATTTGTCTTCTTGGATTTCGTTTGCTATTCACTTCAAGGACAGAGCCAGTCTCTTCCAAAAAAGTCCAAAATCTATTTCAGAAAACTTTCCTTCTGTATCCTCCATGCTGGTACAACTGATGCTCTTCTGTCCAAAGATTTTCCATGAGACTGAGTCACACAAATTACTATTCAAATTAAAACGAATGTCAGAAATGGGCCTGAATATTAATCAACAGTGATTCTTACAGGTGTCATCTAAAAACTGGAAAGATTAAAGAAAGTAACAGAAAAACTCTAGATATTTTCTTAGAACTGTTTTCTTACTAGCGCATTTTTTATCCTTTTCTGGTTTATCATTACAGGTCTCCTAAGAGAGAAATTCTAATATGGCCTTTTGCAGTTTTGCTTTAATGACCAAACTTTATAGGACTTTTATTCCAGTAACAAAAATCTCTGGACAAATCACCAAGGGTAAAGTAATCTCCAAGTATTCCAGCTCTGATTAATCAAAACAAAGGGAAGATAAATCATCTGAGGAAAGAAATATGCTTATTTTGGCCTGCCTTTTTAGTTTTGTAGGGTTCTGGAGATTTTTTAACCCATTTCCCCATTTTTCCTGTTCTTCAGTCAATTTGTATTTGTCCTCGGTTAAACTAACATCATAGTTTCACTAACCCAAAGTTTTCCAGCTAGCATTGAAACATATTAAATCCCTTTTTGCTAGCATGACTCTCCGAATTCAAACACATATCTTCGGAAAATAACGAAAGCAGTGTAAATGGATTGACGCTACAACAAAATCTATTGAACATTACAGGTTTCTCCTTATTTAGGTATTTGTTATACACATAATGGGATTGACTGTAGAAGATGGTTTTTTTTTCCTTCATTTATACAGCTTCATTTATACAGCTTGTGATTCTTTCCAGACTGGTACAAATTTAATCACGTAAGTTCTTGCAGAGTATTTGTCATGCTCAAATGTTATATACTGAGACAATTTAGGACAGAAAAACTCATACAGCACAAACTTTACAAGGAGAGCGTTCAGCCTCTCAAATTAAACCCATGAAGTTTGCATAGGAGAGAGAAAAAGTAGCATTTCAGCCTTTATTTGAAATATAAATTAAACATATTAATTTACAGAACCTTTCCAGGTTACTACAGGACAAAAAGCTTAATCCTCTACCATTTATAAATCTACCGTTCTTCCTAGTCTTTAAACATCTCAAAAAAGCCACTAAGACTACACACAGAAGCACAGAATCTTTAAAAATAATACAACCGATTGTTTTTGACAGCAGAAGCAACAAGTATCACCTTGGATTCTCATCTTAAATAACATTCACTTTTATGAGAACTATTCTGAGCAATTTATGCTATTTTTTCTAGCTCTCCATCTCAAACTATACCACCTTCCTGTTCTAAAGGAGGTTGTGGTTGCACCAAGTGGATGATTTTCCCAACCTGCAACTAAAATTTTGTTAGGCTGGGCGTTTTCTTGTAACCTATAATGCATGTCACCCAGAAACAAATAGAATTTATTGCAATTTTGTCTCTACTGCATCATATTCTAAAAAAGAGCATCTTCTTTCTAGTCTAGGTGCTTTGCTTCCATATGGCAATTGTCTGCTGCCTAGGTNGTTGCGCATGGGGAATGGAAAAAAAAAAAAAAAAAAAAAAGAAAATAGAAAGTCATTCTTTAAAAGTATTTCTAATCTCTTTTTTAATTATTTCATATTGCATACGGATTGTGATTTGACACATATATCTCTTCCTGCAAAAAACACTGAACTGGTATTTTTATAGATATAACATGAAAACTATTTTGAAAATTTACACTAATTTTAATTAACTTATGTTTGTATCAAAACATTTAAAAGATAAGAAGATAGGCTTATAAATCAGTTAATAAATACTGCAAAACATGCTATTTAGGCAACTGATATAAGGTAATTTTGATTGAAACTTCCTTTTTTGAAGTCAATTGAAGTCAATACACCTGTTTAATTCACAGAATCACAGAATCACCTAGGTTGGAAGGGACCTTTTAAGATCATCAAGTCCAACCAATTCTTCATATCAGCAGAGCATTTCCTGCTAATCAGAGAAAAAAAAAAAAATTATTGAGATATTTAAGTGCCAAAAAATGTATCAGTAGTAAGATCATACTAGTGAAAACAAACTCTTCCGTGGTAGACAAGTTGAAAAGGCATCAAAACTGTGTCCTTGAGAAAATGAAGGTTAACTGCAGACTGACTTCCATTAATAAGCCTGCTGAGCAAAGCAGTAATCTGAGCAAAAAAGTTATTCTCCCCCATTCTGCACTCATAAAGCCTCATCTCTAGAATTAAGTTCAGTTTAGGGCTTCAGAGAACAAGATAGACATTGAAATGCTGCAGGAAATCCACTGAAAGGCCACCAACTTATTGGGCAGAGAGAGATAGGGCTGGTCAAAAACTGGATTTCTCAGTAAGGCCATGAAATCTCTGTGTTTGGAAATACTTCAAGACTAACAGATAAGGGCCCGAGGAAGCCAACAATTTTGAAGCTGACCCTGCGCTCAGCAGGATTAGAATAGATGATCTCCAGAATCAACTTAATGTTTTTCATGATTCTATGAATAAATCATTTTACAATGACTCGTCTTCTTTTAAAATAGTTATTTAAGAAGTTTTCTAAATCATGCTACCTAACATAGAAGTCTACTGTTTAAAAGTTAGCTCCTTACCAGATGAAAACTACATCACTTGATTGAAACTAGGTGCTTGGGATTATGCATTTTTGTACACAGACCTTTTATTACTGACAAATTTCTTGCCTACCTTACCTAAACATAGAATCTTAGATCAGGCAATGTCCACTTGAATGACAGAGTAACTGCTATCGGGTAAAAAGATTTCAGGTAATACTAATTCAGCACTTCACACTTCAGTTTACAGCATCATTCTTTAATATTCTAGGACAAAATCCTAAATGCCTGTCAGTAACACAGTGTCCCCCTGAAGCCGCAGTTTGTATGGATCTTTCTGTGCTTTTTCGTCACTAACACTGAGCTTGTCAAAATAGTATCGGTCGCTACAGGAGTCTAAGAGGAATTATTTTATTTACTGTGAATACAATCCAGTTCAAAACTCAATCATATATCCTTTCTAATCCAAATCACTTCAATAAATGCTTCCGTAAATGGAGCATCATAACAAAATTGATCACCTTGTCTAAATAGGAAAAATTCATCAGGAAAAAATTTCCCAGTGAGAAACTGTCTTTTCCCAGAGAGAAATTACCATAACAAGATCCCATCTTTCTCTGCAAGGGATTAAAGAGAATTTTTTCACTTCTTTCTTTGTTCATCTTGGGGAATATTTTTTAGTGCTTTTGAAAGGCAGCCAAGTCTCAGAGATGTTCTAGGAAATAGGTGTCTAAAAACTTTTACAGAACTGGGGCTAAAGAACCATTGCAACATGTCTTTGTCATGTATTGTTTCTTCCAAATTTAGCATCCAGCCCTCATGAGCAGGTGGCATCATATGAAACACTCAATGCTATTTATGCAGGCTACAGAAACATAGCTTCCATGTGAAGGTAGGGATCTGTTATTAGTCTAATTAAAGTCTCGATAGATTATTATTAGTCTAGTGATGCAACTCGTTCTTAATAAAGACAGCTAAAGCTGACATTCACAAACTTTATAATACATACTTCTTTCTCTGGTATTCTCTGCTCGCTCTAGATTTCTATGCTTTTCTTCATTTTTTGCCTTTCTTTCCATGCTTCCCTAGGTTCACATCTTGTGGTGATGGGCTCTCCACAAGGAGAAAGAGGGATAGACTGATACAATTTGTCAATATCCCAAGTTCTTTGCCAGGAGTATGGTGTTGATAATTTACTCCACCTTGCTCTTGGGTGTTCTTGGCTTCATTTTTCCGTATCTTTTTTAACACGGGCACTTACTAGCTCCCTTCTCATTGGTCCACAATTGTATGTTATACATGACTTTACTGTATATGGTTGTGTATTTTAATGTGATGGATACTTGCTCTTTGTTTTCTCTACTGTCCCTAAAACAGCTCTCAAGGTTGCACAAATTTAATGACCATTGGTGGGTTGTTTATAGCTCTGATACCTCGTGTATCATGCTGTGTTTGTACTTCCAAGACCTATGCTATCATTTTGCATTTGTGCATTTTGATAACCTCTGTTACATCCTTCAGGCTGTAGTTTGCTGATAACTACGGTTTTATTAGCACAGGCTAATCATGCATATATCTTTGCTCAAGGTCAGTAATAGACCACCCTTCAAAAACGATGATATATTCAAATACACACACATAAAAACACAATGCTGTGGTAACTACTTCCTATGCCAGTAGTTGCTAGTTATTACAATGTATCCAGTATGTTAATGAAATTGATAATAATATACCCACTGCTTACAAAGAACAGTAATGCAATTATCTCCAAGGCAGAGACTTCCCAAATGTAATGCACATTTTTGTCCTTTGTTTGTAAGAATTCATCGAGTCCGAGGACTGTCTTCATGAACTAACGTCAAAATACTCACAAGCACTAGTCCATAGAATTTATTTATAAAAGTCTAAGTATTGAGAGATTCAGATGAGAATAGTTTGCAGAAAAACATAAGATATAGGCCATTTTAAATAAACAAAGCCTTCAAAGAAATATTTAAGTTTAGAATATCTTATAGGTATAGTACCCGTGACACATGCTTCAGTATTAGTGATCCATATGAAAAAATCTGTTGATACAGTTAGAAAACACCCTTTGGGGATGACTTGTCTAGTTACCACTGAGTATCAGGATATATTTGGCATTGTTTGGCTGGAGAAGTTTCTGACAAAATGGTCATGAGTTGGTTGATTTCAGGATCCTAAACAATAACCCTGGATCTGGAGATCATCTAGCACAGCATCCTGTCAAAGCAGGGTTAAATTCAAAGCTGCTGAGAGATTAAGTTGCTTACCTTGAAAGTTCTTGTGATTATCACTGCAGCTTGTTCCTGATGTTTTAGGCAAATCCAGTTTATTTTCTATTGGCAATAAGCACACACATAGGGTAGGTTAATGTGCCCCAGTTAACATCCTGTAACTTATTTGAGAACATACAGACATACCAGGAGTTTCATCTCTGCACCAGAAAAGTTCTATTAATATCTGGCAGTAACAAAGCTGTAAATTAGACAAATATGTGCTGGAGTTCAATCATAATGGTCATAAGTGGCATTTGGCAAATGGAAGCTTTTTTGCTACAAAACTTCAGAAAAAAGGCTAACAACAAATAACATCACGAAAACATTAAATGAAAGGACAGGTTTACTTCAAATTTTGCCTCAGATCACAAAGAAGGCCCTTTTGGACACCAAGCACTGTGCTATGCTGCTGAGTAGTCAGCAGTGACAATGACTTCAAGATTGAGTTCAGCAAGTATGTTACATGTAGAGGCTTAAAGAAGGAGCTGCAGGACTGTGCTGAGGGGTAATAGAGGATGAAATGTTGGGCATGCAGAAAAAGACAAAACCAAAGTAACCTCAAGAACAGCAAAGAAAAAATGTGGTAAAATGACAAACCAAGAAGATTAATTTACTGATTGAATAATATAAAATCTGATTACCAGAGCTACAGGTACAGGTTAAAATGAAAGGAAATAAAAACTTACACAGAAATATTTAGCAGCATACATAAAAAGAAAGATTGCATTTTGGAATGCTGTGTACAAAAAGGCATGATCTAAATGCCGCTCTGGGCCACTAAAGATACCTTTACAACGTAGGTATATGAATATAGGCAGGAGAGGCAGGTAACAAGTGAGAAGTGAAGAACAAAAAGCAGGTAACAAAGTAACTTCGTGGAGAACGGGAGGTGGAAGGAGAATGCAGCAACTAGTTCAAATTTTATTTCATTCAAATTCTTTTGCCTTAGAAAATGCATAAGGAAATGAGAAGAGAATCCGCTAGAGTTAAAAATAAGAAAACAAGACAAGAAAATGTATTAGTTGGGTTTTTTTAAAAAACAGATCCTATAAAAGCGATCAATGCAACATCAAAGGACAAGTATAAAAATAGTAACATGAAAGAAAGAATGGGACCTAAGATGACATCATTCTATACATTATTGTTATAAACTTTGTCGAAGA
The DNA here is from genome assembly GCA_013400375.1 of Thinocorus orbignyianus. Lineage (NCBI taxonomy): Eukaryota > Metazoa > Chordata > Aves > Ciconiiformes > Thinocoridae > Thinocorus > Thinocorus orbignyianus. The sequence continues at coordinate 698,931 of VXBW01006629.1, read as the reverse complement.
ATGGAGAGCCTACAAAAGAAGTGAGGATTGTTGAGAAACGATAAAAGATTCAGTCACTGCAGATAAGCAGCCAGCAATAAGGGAAGAGGGCAAAAAATATGTAGCAAACAATAATGCAAATGGAAATGAACCACTTTGTCAGTGGGTAGTTGGCAATGAAAACTGAATTGAGAGGTGGCCTGACACAGAAATTACTAAAGTGTTCAGCAATTGAATCACAGAAAGAGAAGCAAATGCACTGTTCAAATTCATTGGAAGAAATGTGCAAATGTGTACAATGAGATTCGCTTTAAACTGCAGGCACTATCATAGAGCAGCTGTAAGGCTGTAAAAATTGAAATGCAGACATCATCTTTGTTTGTAGAAATGTAGTTCCCGATATAAACTCTCTAGAAGTTCTAGACAACTAAGTAGGTTTGGCCATTACCAATTGTTATGATAATTTGTATATACATTGTACAATAACAATTCTAGGCTAAACATTAAGTTTGCCGCAAGATTATTTTTATCTGACACCACTTTTTGCAAGTGCAAACAACTTTGTTACGGTGATAAACAAACTCTGTTATGGTGATAAAGTTTTGCAGTTCTCCTTGTACACATTCCTCATTTGCTGTCTGATACTGTAGTTGTTTTGTTGCACGGAATTTCTCCTATGTAGGGACTAACTAACTGTGCCATACCAGTTCTTGAGAATTCTTTATTCAGAAAGTCACATGACAAAAGCTGCAGGACTACAAAGGTAAGCTAGTTAGTCTTAAAATAATTTTCTTTATGCTCTGGGGACTTCTCCTGATTCTATATACTCATTTCTGGTCTTTGAGAACATTTTAAATTCCTCTATAGGGGGAAAAAAAACCCCAACCCCCAACTGTTTAGAGTTCATCTACAGTGAGCACCTGGTCAGTAAGCTATGTGTGCAGGTACTCTGCTTCTGTTTTGCTGATATTATGCATATGTCACACAATAAGAATGCAAGTATGTCAATTAGTTTGTTTTCAGGTAAATCATGGGGAAATTTATTCAAGCTGCCTTGGAAGGACAGGAGGCTGAACTGGATGTGTCTGGATGTGACCCTGACATTTTTTCTCGATCTTAGTCTAAATAGCTGCATAGTAAATAAAAGCGTAGATTTAGGTGCACGACTCACTAATATTCATAGAACTTAGTCAACTAAATCCACAAATGGCAGCTGAAAAATATTAGTATTAAACAAAGCTGAATGTTATATATGCAGAAGACTATAAAACCAATCATATTGCTTTTTTCCCCTCGCTTCTCATAAGGCTAGCCAGTGTTTCAGCATCAGAACTGCAATTTAGATCTCTGGACCAAAACCTGTTAGACTCTGTTCTTTGAACTCTTTGTTTTAATGTTCTCCAACAATTATAGTATGCAAATATTTTTCTTAACTACACCTGCTTTTTACAGCTCTAAGAGAGGTTTGCCAATGTTTGACTTCATTAAATGATACAGGATGTCTCCAGGCATTTAGTGAAGTCAGTTAATGAAATAACTGGCGTATCCTAATAACAGTGAAGCGGAATCAACCTAATGCCACAGCAGAACAGAATTAAACAGTTCAAACCAACATATATCAAAGGATAAAACATCCAGTAGTACTACCCGCTATTGGAGAAGACTAGGTTCAAGACCAGCTGAGGAACCTGAAGGTGCACAAGTCCATGGGACCTGACGAGATACATCTGTTGGTCCTGAGGGATCTGCTGGATGAAGTTGCTAAACCACTATATTTGAGAAGTCATGGCAGTCCAGTGAAGTTTCCTCTGTCTGGAAAAAAGTAAACATAACGCTCATTCTTAAAAAGGGTAAAAAGGAAGAGCTGAGGAACTACAGGCAGTCTCACCTATGTGCCCACCAAGATCATAGAGCAGATCCTCTTGGAAACTGCCACGATGCATGGGAAATAAGGTGAAACCAACACGGCTTCACCAAGGGCAAATCACATCTGAAAAATCTGGTGGCTTTCTACAATGGGGTTACAGCACTGGTGGATAAGGGAAGAACAATTGACATCACCTACCCAGGCTTGTCCTGCATGTGGGTTAGGACAATCCCAAATGCAAGTACAGGCTAAGCAGAGAAGCTCAACATGTGATTGTGCACTTGCAAACTAGAAAGCCAACCGCATCCTGGACTCCATCAAAAGTGCGGCCAGCAGGGTAAGGGAGATGATTCTGCCCCTCTAGAGCACTGCATCCAGCTCTGGGGACCCCAGCATAAGAAAATGGACCCGTTGGATTCAGTCCAGAGGAGGGCCACGAAGATGATCAGAGAGGTGGAGCACCTCTCTTATAAGAACAGGCTGAGAGAATGGGAGTTGTCCAGCCTGCAGAAGAGAAGGCTCTGGGAAGACCATGTAACAGCCTTCTACTACTTAAAGGGGGCCTACAGGAGAGATGAAGAGGGACTCTTTTGAGGGAGTGCAGTGAAAGGATGAGGGGTAATGGTTTTAAAGTGAAAGAGTGGAGATTTAGATTAGATATAAGGAAGAAGTTCTTTCCTGTGAGAGTGGTGAGACACCAGAACAGGTTGCCCATGAAAGGTGTCAATGCCCCATCCCTGGAAGTGTTTAAGGCCAAGTTGGATGGGGCTTTGAGGAACCTGGTCTAGTAGAAGCAGTCACTGTCCATCTCAAGGTAGTTGGAACTACATGATCTTTAAGGGACCCTTCCAACCAAAATAATTCTGTCATTTTTTCTGTCTGCCAGAGATTCTTCTCACCCTCTTCCAGCCCAAAATTAAACTTATAGATGCTCAATAGCCTTTAGAGTTCTGTGCTACTTGTTTACTAGTTTATTTTGCTAAATATCTCCTGTCAACATACCCAGGAAACCGGGATTTTGAGAAAGGTCCATCATGTTGAACAGGTTTGTGTTTAATTTCCTCTCTTGCTTATAAACTTTATTAGGCAAACTGATTATTTCCATAGCATTCAACATTGTAGAAAGGATGCAGCTTTTCATCCCTAATATCTCTTGCTGTGCCAATGACACCTGCATTTATTTTACATCTCCTTTCACAGGATTTCGAAGGATAATACAGTCAGCTCAATTTATGCTTCAGTTCTCAAGACACAGGGAAAGAATCTAATAAACATAACTTAGACTCAAGCGAAAACAAAGCAGGACAGAACAGATGTGCTTCCTACATTTCATCATTCCTTATGCAATGCAGGTTTCTAAGTAGAAATCTACTTGTTGAAAAAGAGAACATGTCTTTTTGTAGTCATGAGTATTGTGCACAGAAGGATGTCTCTAACCCTTTTAAGTCACCTGACACCATCTCTGCATGTTTTGATAATCAGTGCTACAAAGAACATCAGAACTCTGCAACAGACTACTGCAAAATTTTTCACAAAGTCATACCATATCTAATCAACAGCCACTGGGAAAGCGTCTCTATAGGTTCTCATCATCTGTACCTTTGAATACTTCTATTCTGCTTCAGACTACCTGACAATGGGTTCTTTTCTGGTGTGATTTTGTTTACTTTTATCTTCTTCATGTTTTGAACTGCAGCATTGCCCCCCTGCGCTTACACATCCCCCTAACGGACAGCATTGTATGAAACAGCAAAGACTTCTAAAGCATCTTCAGCAGAACTGTCAGAAAAGGATGTAGAACAAGATGTAGAAGCTGAATACATGGTATATTATTTTGAACCAAAATAAAAATGAACTGTTGCCTAGAATTAGTAGAAAATTTCTCCTTTTGTGTTGAACTAATGTCAAATTAGAACGTCATCATATTACCAGACATATTTTTTCCTTAGACCAAACAATAATTTAAATCTTGTCTTTCCTTACATACAAAGGATTATTCCAATTTGTAAAAAAACAAAAGTCTGAAGATGTTAAAGAACTCCTAAAGAAATTTCTAAAAATTCAAGGCAAATAATAAAGCCAAAATTTACACATTGTATTAAAAGGTAAAGTTTTAAAGCTTTTATTTGTCTGTAAGACACTCAGGATTTCTTTGAGACTGGCAAAACAGGTTAAACATAAATAACGTATTTAACAAGTCCAAGCCCTTTTCTTCATTAAACATAGAAGATGACACAACTGACCTTACTAGGAATTAAAAACAAATGCGCATAAACGTGGGTTTTATTCAGACTCTAAGCAACCCTTGTTCTTTCTTATTCAGTTTATGTTAATGAATGTCTGCTTCTGCTCAGTAATAATTTCCTAAAAATGGCAAACACAGTAGAAGTGCAAAGCAATAGCGACAGAATAGGAAGGGCTTCAATATCCTCACCTGTGTCCAGAGGACAACATTGTTTATGAGCTTCTGATCAGGGATTTTGAACAAAGACTTGAGAAACAGACGGTGACACAACTCAAGAACTGCCTCGCTGCTCTCTTCCCTGCTGTAGAAACAAGCTTGTGCACAGTAAGAGAACACACTTGTTCAGGGAAAAACCAACCAACCAACCAAACAAAAAACACAAAAAAAAACCCCAAACCACCAGAAAAACAAATAAAGGGAAAAGTCATAACATATTTTACCACTGCGCTGAATTTACACCCCTTCTGAATGATAGTTTTTAGAACAGAGTCAGTATTATTTTCTCTTCTGATCATAAGCAAAGATACTAAAAATATATTTATGAAGACTTACAGACTGATTTCAAAACCAAAATTCTTACAGGCCTTAAACTCTTAAAGTGTCCATACTTTCTGGATGCTCATCTGTTCCAACTTAAACTGCCAATATGTGCTGAGTCCAGAATTTTCCATGCTCTTCACAGTTTTAGGGGGGGGGTTGATTTTCAATTCCTGTGTATGAATATTTTGTTTTATAAACAAAATCTTTTCAAGATTTATACATTCCAGTTTGAGGTAAAAGCGAACCAACTTTCTGTTCACTAATTTTACTTCTTAGGTAAGCCTCTCCTAACTCTCTGAAATGAACAGCATATTGTGCAGAAAATTGTTCACTTTTAGAGTGATGTTTGTACTTAGTGCCAAGGAATGGTATGCAGAGAGGCTCTTACTTATATTTATTGCTATAACAACCAAGATCAGCTAATTTAGTTATTTGACCACTTGGAGGGTTGGAAATGGAAAAGCTTAGAGGGGTCCCCCCTCCAGGGAGGAGTGGACAGGAGGACAGGTGATCCAAAACTGACCAACAGAGGTATTCCATCCCATCTGCATCATGCTCAGTATAAAAGCTGAGGGATGAAAGGGTCAGCTTTCTTCAATGGCTGATGTCTGAAGAAGGCCCTGGTCTGTTCATCTGCCTTTGATCCTGATCTGTGTGTTCCTGACTCCAGAGCTGGAATCCAGTTCCCATCCGTTGCTGAATCCAGTCTGGGAATTCCCCAGTGCCTGCCAGTGATGTCACCCTGGGAACCTGATACAGTTTTGTACAGACTGTATCTATTGTTTAATTTCCTTTTTATTTTATTGTTAATGTTTCATTGAAGTAATTTAGTTCCTCCTAAACTAGTCAATCACTTTATCTCTTCTCCTGGGAGAAAGAAGTAATGGAAGAGCATCTGTCACCATCATAGGCCAATTCAGCCTAAACCACGACAGCATAATATTTTCTCTCACAGCTGACTGACATATGGTTTTCCAGGAAAATAGTTTACTCTTTCATGATGAAACTGGATGCAATACAGTTATATGCACAAACATGGAAGTAGTTTTATTTTCACCTACTCCATCTGCCAAAAAAGCAGAAGTCTTAGCCTTTTTCAAAAGTAAAGGAACAATAAAATGAGCCACTAATGACTCCAGATAATCAAGACATTGCTTCTAAAGGCGCTTTTTCTTTGCTTACCTTTGCAGCCCTATTAGCTGATATTTTGCTACAGTTCCTCCCAGAGCACCAAATTGAGCTAGGTTTTCCATACGTGAAACATTTTTACTCATATCTTAACATATACTTTAACAGCCGACTAATTGTTGTAACAACTTGAGTTTCTAATTCCTTAGGAAGCTTTTGCATTTTCCTCCAACAATCTGTATGCACCCTAATTTCATTACACTTACTCCAAACGTAAAACCTGAATAATGACCATTAAGCTTTACCTACAGATCAGCACCTGTAAATTTCTTTTATTGCAGTGTCAGGCAAATTATTCTGCTTGTTGAGGCAGAATACATCGCTGTAACACAGACCAAGAATGCAACTTCACAATAAATTTAATACAATCTAATTGTGGGCTACCTTCCTAATGGGCAGTTTTAAACCTTCCCCTGATGTCAGACTGATCAGCAGACTGATTTAGTGAACACGTGCCCACATGAACTCACAGTCAAACAGGCAGGGTAGGTAAGGAGGATGCATAGTCTGTGATTAGGCTGTCAGCAGCATGGTCATTTCCAGTAGGAACCCGAACAAAACACAACACATTTTTGCTTTTTCATAGTCAGTTAAAGGGAATGTATTTTTTTTATCCTGTAGTGCATGCATTTAATGATTATGTTACCTAAAGCCAAAGCAGAGACACATTTACAATGTTGTATTTGAAAATAGCCAGTAAGGTTATACATTGCATGAATTCAACTGAGGAAAATTCAGTGGCAGTGAAAAGGAAATTCTCTTCCCCGCCTCCCCCCCGCCTTTTTTCCATTTTTAATCTGAACTGAGAAAGTACATACCCAGACTTTTCAGATCTACAAAATGTTTGTGTCCATTGCTGAATGCCATTTCTCAGGAACAAAAGGCTTTTACTTTATACTGAACAGTACTTGCAGCTTTTCCTACAGTCATGTAAAGTCATCCTACTAAATCACTAGGCTTTCTCTTTCAGAAGGTAATATTGTGGAACCAATTATATCTGCACTACAGAAACTAGTGCTTTCCTCTGTCACTGAAATCTTGCTAGGTCCTCCAGCAAGAAAGCTGGAAAGGAATGCCCGATCCTTACACAGAGAATTAGAAAACAAAAGAAGCTAAGAAAGAAACCTTAAACATACATACTTTATGTGATGTATTTTCTCTTATTTCTGTTAAGAAACGGTCATGTCAAAAAGGGAAGGAAACTAGGCACTGTGAGAGCCTGGCAAGGCAACTGAAGTACGTCTGAGGCAAACGCTGACATTAGTGTAGTAGTAGCTTGAAAAAAAAAAGGAGCTTGTTCATAAAATCTCCTTTGGGCAGCAGGAGTCTATATAGTGTGGTTTGCTGCAGTCCTGCTGCTAAAGAGCAGAAATCACTTAAGAACAGGAATGGCTGCTGGGATGACAGTAGTTCACACCAGTCAGCTTCAGCTTACATGATGTCTCACTGCCCAGCAAACGAAGTGATACAGCCTCAGAGCCTGAAGGTGCTAATCTTTAAATGAAATGTTGCCCAGGGAAGGAAGCAATCGGCCAGTTGCTTAACAGTCTCTCAAAATGAAGTCAGAGAGGAAGATTTGACATTATCTTTGTATTTAGGAAAGCATAGTTTGTTTTCCTATGTTATAGCATATGTCTTCTTTTTCTCCTTTTCTTTCCTTTAAACAAAGCATCGTCACTAATTGCCATTCATCGAGCACTTACACAGTTGAAATCGTTTTTTCCAGCTTCCAGGGTAGGGGACAAAGCTGTATTATTAGTGACCTCTAGAAACTGAATCCACTCTTTGCTGAAGGGTTCCTATATAAACTGTACTTGATGTAGAAAAAAAGTGCAGAGAAATCTTTTTGAAACTGTTTAATTACTCTAACAAAACTGGTTCTCATGAATAACACTATTTCACCTCAATTTAATTAAATATTTGGTATGACAAATCCCCATGAAAAATGTTTGCCATACAAATGCTTATTATGCTGCTCTGTAAACATTTAAATTCTTTCTATGAAAAAGTGGAGTTTTTTCACAGAATATCAAAAGTGAACATATATTATAACATACGTCATTAGAAGTCAGACACTTGCTGAAATATAAAGCAAGCCACCCATAATAGAATAGCACTACTAGCAGGAGTTCTCTGGATCAAAGCATCAGATGTTCGTCTGCTCAGACTCAGGGAGTCCACGCAGCCTATATAGGTACGCTGATCTCACTAAACCTTGCTTTTGAGAGAAATCGTCAACATGGATTGTAAAACTGGCCTAGGAAGCCAACTGTAATCAAGTAGTCAACTGGGTTCTAGGCTGCACAGCAGTCAATATCCAGGGAATATTTCAGACAAATTGAATCCACATTCTCTAGTTCAAGCACTAAAAATAAGCTCATGGTAAATTCCATTGATTCCTGTTCTTTTCCTTCAAAGACCAGTGAAGATGAGTGGTTTGAGTTTAGAAGAGATGGAGATCCCAGAATGTGGGATCCCAGCAAGTGACTTCTTGGTTCTCACTGACTGACATTGAACAATATGGATTTAGCTGTAGCCTGGGACCCGCATAGTCAGCCCAGTTTTAGAATACAAAGGCATAGGAAAAAAAATCTCTCCAAGGCTAAAAGGCCTGTTTGCAGAGCAAAATGAGAAAATAATCAATGCAATGTTCTCATTGTTTATTATTCTTTCAAAATAAAGCAGAAGTTCAGCTTCCAAAAAAAGGAGTACATTTGAAGTATTTGTCTACTTTGCTGCAGACCATTAAATCTGAACAGAGATAGGCATTAGCATTTTGATTTGTCCTCAAATGTAGTTCCACTAAAATTAACACTAGAACTTTTTCATGATCCTTGTGCTTGATCCTAGAGGCTAGAGCACACCTCTTTCCTGATGGAGGAATATAATCAAAGGCAGTTTTACAGATAAACAAGTGACTATCATGCGAAAGTGAGTCCTAGATGCTTTCCACCGTCTTTAAAATCTCTTTCCTGTCAGACATGTCTGCCACAGGCAGATTTTCAATGTTTGCATCTCATTATCAGAAAATAGCAGCATATTCTTGAAAAATCATGAACTAGAAGTGCATCTTAGAGTATATATTTTCTTATTAAAAGGTGCTAATCCATTGTTCAAAACTAATCCCAATATTTATTTATTTACTTCTGGTTCACCAAATCTGGGGGAAGGTTTACAACACAAACCAGTAACAGTTTTTGCAGTAAACAACTTTTAATACACCACTTTTGCCTTACCTTACATGCAACTGTTACAGCTTCTACTTCCTAGACACCTTTTTAGTTTTATATAAAATATTCTCTCTCAGTTATATGCTTCCTTTTAATAAAAAGATTTTTTGTACAGTCTTATAAAACTTGAATTATTGCAACTTTCAATAACCACTTTACTCAGCAGAGATAGAGGGAATAGAATCTTGTGTCATTTACTGGTATGAGAAGTAGAATTTCAGCAGAATTTCAGTATTCGTTTAGAGACTGTTTGATGGTGAAGATAGGGATTTGTCGGATCACAAATTCAATTAACTAGCAGTGATTAATTCTCATGGTAAGAGATCCAAAAGCTTAGTTTGTAATACTTTGATATACATTAGAAATAATTATTGCAACATTTTATTATACCTCTGAGTCTGAGAAATACTATGTGCTTAATATTCCTGTTCTTTTAATTTTAATTAAAGAGTGTACAACTATTGATAAACATAGAAGATGCTTATTCATTACCCAAAACAAGTAAGCTAAATTCTGCCTAATATGACACTAGGTTGTAACACTGTTTCTTAAAGCATGGAGGGGCACTGGTTGATACTTTTATTGTGACGGTAAATTTAATATGAACCATGCATTTGAAGCTAGCCAACATAAGTATCAACTATGAAATTACTTGAAACATCTGTTAATGTAAGTTAGATTTCTGTAACAACACATGCAGCTAGATAATTGCATGAATCTCTGGGCAAGAGATTTGCGTCCATATAGTCACTCGTCCATTCTCAAATATAAATTATTCACTTTAATCCCAGGATCTAATCATATCTGAATCAACCGAATGGAGAATTATATATATATATATATACAAAAATATATATGTGTATATATGTTGCCCTGTAAACAGATGTGATATAGCAAGGTTCTGAGAATTTGCTTTAGCGAAGTCATTTCTCTCATTTTGCCTGCAGAAAAGGTTTTAAATAAGAGCTTTTGTAAGGTGCTAGAGATCCACGTGAGAGACTCTGAAATTCTGTCACTTCACAGTCCTCTATTTATGCTTCTTGCTACCAAGAGAGGATCAATATAAGGGAGACTTGTCTTCTACTTGCAACCTTAAGTTGGCAATACTTCTTGCACTATTCACTTGTCTACAGTATGTAGCTAAATGAGAAAACTACTGCAGGCAGACTCTTTCCTGCTGTATCTTTCCATAGTGCCAGCCAAGCCACTAAGACTGTTAGACCAACGTGATGAAGCTTCATTCTAATACCAGCCCTGCTCCTCCTTGCATCCTTTGCCAATATACTTCTCCATAGTCTTTGCAAAGTACCATGCTCTTCATTACACTGTTTTGTCTCCAAGTACCTCCTATCAGCTAATTATCTCACCACAAACTCTGCAACAGCAACATCATCATGTATGTTAATCTATTTTATCAATTGAGATTTTGCATGTGTCAGTGTAAAACCTAAGAGGAGGAAGGCACAGCCCAAAACCTTTTGATACTTCATGCTAATCTCACTGTTGTTATATGGAGCCATGTGTGTGGAAATAAAAGTAAATGAACATTTTTCTTTTGTCCTTATTTACCTGAGATACAGCCACTGTCTTTTCACGGCTAAAATACCAAGAGGAATATATTGTTGCCATAACAACCATACTAAATAATACTGAGGTGAAAAAATCCTTCACAAATGTTTTCAAGCGATAAGCTAATTTAAAAATGTTCACAAAGAGCACTTGAAATATAAAATAAGATGTACTGGAATATGAGCCTAAAACTACAGAAGTGTTACTATAGTAACCTATGTTGTAAAGTACTATTCATGCAGTATGTTCCTGAACAGATAAATCATCCTCATTAACAGTAAGGTACATCTTTTCAATGAGTTGCTAGAGTAAATAATGTTACAGACTCTCTAGATATACTTATGTCATTACATCTGTTTGTGTCTGGATTGACATTTTAAAATAAACAAAAATAGCAAGGTCCTGAATATATCCGAAGAACAGCAGCTGTGTTGAACAACACAAAAATTTGTATTAACTGTGTGATTAAGTAATAACCCCTCAGAAACACGGCGCTCTATATGGGTTGAACTGCATCTAGGTGAGCCATACACTTTCTGAACTTCTTTTCGTCTCAAAAATATTTAATGAAATAATTAGTTTCTCAGTTTTAATGCTTAATTTCAGTGATTTATCAGTCCGAGATTTGTATTTTACCTTTGATTCTTTGATGAAATAATTTCTGTAAAGTATCTCATGCAGAACGGCAACAGCAGAATCAACCAGTTTGGTTGTCTTTGTTTTCCTTAGGCAAGAACAAATGACTTTAAAATTAAAATATCACTGATATTCAAAATTTCTCCTTAAGAAAATTCAGAGAATTGCTTAAAACAGATGATACAGTATTACACTTCTGCATTATTCTCATAAACTAAATATTAAACCACTGTATACTCTGGTTATTCTTGGAAGGGGCTGGAGATCAGGCTAACATTCATTTTAGACAAATGCATAAGTAGCTTTCAAGAATGTTTCTCATCAGTTCATCCTCAAATGTTGGCAAGAGTTCCTGGGTGCACAATATTTTTGTAATGTTACATAAAATAAAAAAAGTGTGTGTATTAAAACTTTCCTCAGTCTGATTAATATTTCTAATTTTAGGCAAGTTAGACAAACTAGAAAAACACATTTACTTTAAATCTGACTTCAAATTGCACACTGAAATTTTACAATTAATAAATACTCATATGATTTGAAGATCATACACAAAACGGTCCTAAATTCTATCACTTTCAAATGGATTTTAAATTAATCATTACTGACAGCAGATGTAGGCAATATAATTTAGAAGTCGGGACAATAAATTGCATCTATCTATAGAAAATAGGGCAATCCTGTATAATCCTTTTATAACATACCATCTGACTCCCACTTCAGTCCCTGCACACCTCTGGGACCGTATATCATGGCTTAACCTGGTTATCATACACTTACTAAACTACAGCTTGAGTGCATGCCTTCAGACTTTAGCAAATACAACTTAGTACAACTAATATTACTTGCTACTTTCCACGGTCTGCTGTATAAACAGCTAAGGTATGCTGCTAAGTTGGCATAAAACCAAGGCTTTTGCCATGAAAATAAATCAATCTGTGAAATTACTGACTTCACAAAAAGCATGGGTATCGGGGTTTTCTGTCCCATATTCACCAAAATGACTCCAGAATAGATCTCTGAGATCTATTACAAAGTATGCCAGACCAGTGGATTTAACTCTGTAGCTCTCAAATCACCCACTAGTTATCAATGCTATATTTTATAAGCTACATTTTTGTCCAAGACATATTTACAAAAATAATGAAATACTTTTAAGAGCTGACCATATATAACATATATATTACTGATGGAAAAATAACCATTTTCCCTCTAACACTGTTAGTTTTAGATTAGCCCACGGTAGTAACACAATTTCAGAAGAGCACTTAAATGATAGTTCAGGCAGACAGTAGGAAGAGTGCAAGCCAGCAGTAACAGAAATATAGAAATTAATGTATTCAAACAATGCATAGAAATTACATCGCTAACTGACAGTTTTAAGTCTCAATATCTATTAAAGGCTATTTTCTCTGACATCTCAAAGAATATTAGTGATGTGCTTCTAAAAGCTTTGTTTTTATCCAAAATAGCAATTATAGTAATAAAATGCATGTAGGCATCCTCAGTTTGATAAACTACATTCTCATCTAACTAAACATTACTGTCATTCTGGACAGAGTCTATGCATTTATTATAGTTAGTTGGATTTCTATTTAATGACTGTATGTGTGAGACTACATATAGGCATCTTGATGTAGAATATGAACACTTGCTTTTATGTCAACAACTGCTATGTTGCAGATATTTTACTTTTCTTCAACAACGTCCAAATATAACCTTGGACCCAAAGGACTACATGAGAAATTAGAACTTGAGGTTTATTAATGATAAAATGATCGGCTCTTACAAACCTTGTCATCGTTCTGCTTTAAAGGGAAGTCAATAAATTATTCCTTTAATAAAAATGTTGATGTTTACATAGAACATGTAGGAAAATCAGAAAAGCAGTTCTTACTCTCTCCCTCTGCTGGTTCTGCAAAGACAACTGCACAAGCATATGAAGAGTTGCTTGTTACCAGATCACACCCTGATATAGAACCAGGAAAAAAATAGACAATGCCCAACCATCACTATCCAGATGTCTACAAATGTAGAACACAAGGAGACAATTTTGGTTAAATAAAAATAAAAAAAATTATAAAAAGGATAAAAGCTTCAAAGAAACCATAGAGAAGAAAGAAATAAAGAGGAGGGGAAACCCCCTTTTTTCATCATTAAACTTAAATACATAAAAATTACCTTATGTTCAAATGATGATAGACAACTTCCTCCCGAAAAAAAAATCAGAAACTCAAAAAGATACATCACATTGATCAACCAACCTAAATACACAAAGAAGACACAACCAAAATAAAAATTGTAAGGAGAAATACTAAAAACAAAAGGACAAGATGGATAAAAGCAGAACTACCGCAATACATTAACTGTGTACTAAAGTGACAAAAAGATGATTTGCACTTTCAGTAACACTGTTTTCTTTTCTCTATGAAATGACTCATACCACCCTCAAAAATGGATAGAACTTTTAAATTCAAATTTTATTTCAATTTCTTCTGTAGTATTTCAGCAGAAAACGAAAAGAAACCTAAAGCACAATAATAGCCTATGAAATGCACATAATCCACTCCGTCTTTTCTGTTTTTCCCTGATTTTTTTATTCATGAAGCTTCTGATAAGAAAACTTTCTATTTTGTCAGATACAGGAACTGATTTGATTAAACTTCAGAACAGAAAAGCTATAGCTATTACAGCTTTCAATTAATGTTTTATCCATCGGAGATATATGCTAAGTAATTTCTTTTTCTAAATACACTGCTGAGATTTAACATGTAGCAATTCATAAACATGAACAGTTAGGTGGGAAAAAGATTTATCACAAGGTAAGCAGACAAGGTCTTAGGGTCAGTAGAGAAAAGGAAGATATAGGGAGAAGATTAAATGTGAAATAGCATAAATTAAAAAGCGGAGCAAGTGTCACATCAGAGATCCAAAAGTGTTTATGTTCCAGGTCAACCTTCTCAAACACTCCAAAGAATCTTTCAGTTGAAAATCGCTGGAATAATCACAAAAGATAAAAGGCTTAGGGGAAAAATCAGTTTACTTTCCATAGTGTCAGAAAAGGACTACAGTTTTTTAGTGGATTGAGTCAGAGAGTTTCCCCAGGATTTCCTCATCTGTCACAGGAGAGCTCCCCATGCACACCTCTCTGCTACAATTCCGGCACTTCTGGGCACCCAGTCAGTCTGATTCCCCACATCCCATTATCTCACTTGGTTCCACTTAAAACTACGTTTTATGGTCTAGTACTATAATTCTTTACCCTGAAATCATCTTTCCACTGCCATTTTGTACAGTCTACATTCTAGACATCACTGAAAACTTTGATCTGATTGTGCAAGGATGCAATCTGTACATACAAATGACTTAAATATCAATAAAATGTATAGTTCACAAAGACAGAACACATTTGTGCCCTGAGATGGGCACCTGAAGGGGACACACTAAGGTCAGGAAGGGTAAAAAAAAAATTAAATTTGACAACGATCAGTAATACACCATTTTCAAACCTGATACAATGAAATACTACTTAATTCTTTGATGAAGGTTTTTAAAAACAATTGAAACATAGTTGCTTATTGGATTGCTCTCCTACATTCATTTAATTACCTTTAAACTTTTTAAACCGTTCCACTGAAGAAGCAGGTATAAAGTAATGAAGAAAAGTGCAATACCCAGTCAGGACTCTCCTTAAAGATTACCCCGCTCTCGTGAACCGGAGTTTGCTTCTTCTACAACTCAAGGCCTAGAATTAGTAGAAGAAAAGCAGACAGAGAATTCCACAGAAGAGCAAACCATTTATTTCGTGTAGATGATATTCATAAAGCAACAGGTGAAAGAATAACTCACCATCATTACAAAAAACTATCTAGGTGAATCATGGAGAGAAATGGCACCTAAAGAAATCTAAGGTTATTCTTTTCAACTGACCACATTTAAAAATCCCTAGGGAGTGGTGAGCACAGATTTTATATCTAGACTATTTACCTTGACTGGGCAGAGATTCATACCACATGCAGAACAGCATCTGACTTCTCAAATTTTAACAAAATTTTAATTGCATTTCAGTAATACATAGAGGTCCAAACCCACTTGATATATATATTGTACTGACTGCGATGCAAGCATATAATAAGAAAAATTCCCTGCCTTCAGTTGTTTTCCCAACAAATTAGGCAGTAAAAATCTGGAGACATAAATGACCAAACAAGTGACACTATTTCTCCAAGGTCACAATGGGTTTTTTTTTCAATTTCTCGCAGAGGATATCAGTATAATGTGATTCTTTTGCATGTGAAAATATTTGTTATCTTAACACTTTTCATATTTAAAAAATTGAATAAGGAAGCAGTGCTTCTAGTTGTGTACTTCCCTCAGGTGAACCACAGCATTCTTTCATAAAAAGATATTAACTATCTAAACAGTGGAAGAACATGGCATACAGTCCTGAGAGCTCTTTTCTTTCCCTGTGTAAGTTTCAATTAGCAGGTGCTGCCTGCCTGATTCTTTTAATAACATCTTTAATATTCTTAAGTATTATTGCTTAGTGCTGGAATATTTCTGCTGAAGTTTTCAGTGTGAGCACAATAACTTTTTAAATCTACACTTTTATGCTTTTTATATCTAATAGATGTTTAAAATTGTGTTGCTACGGGGAACGATAATGAAAAATCTGGTCAATGAAATTACCCAGAGTTAGGGTAGAAAGTTTTGGCTGAGAGTGTTTTTGTTTCAAAAATAACTATATTTGATGAAAGAGCTAATACAGCTACTGGTTTGGGTCCAAATCCAGTCTTTCACCGAACTTTTTTACATGATTTCTTTGTTGTTAGATCATGCTATGACATGAAGTCACATTATATGAAAATTAATTTGTAGAAACTGAAGATTTCCTGCACCTTTAATTACTAAAATTTCAGAAAATTTTACCTCTGCAACAAGATACTGTAAGTAGAACTGTCAAAATAGCAATAACCTTTTTCCTTACATTAATAAGAAAAGCATGGTTACAAAACCCCTGTTACAACACTACATGCAATTCCTCTCCTCTCTAGCCAGAGGCTCCAAAGAGTCATGATTTAAAACCCATGGTTTATCCAATGGTTAGAGCTGCCTGTGTCGCTCCCCACTAAAAAGAGAGCGAGATATATTATACGTGTGTGCTTCCAGCAAAGGAGCTGTAGAAGCCACAAAGCTGGGGCGGGGGCAACACAATGTCTGAATTACCACCATTTCTATTAGGTACAGTGGCATTTTCTAATATTACTACTGCATTTTGACTAAAGACACTTTATTCCTTTCCAAAAAAATAAATGTAAATGGCTGAGGGGAAGGGGGACTGAAGGGGAACAGCATACTCTGATGAACTGAAGGATATAAGCAGGTCTACATAGTTAAAGGTGATACCTGGTCTTAGAGAACGAGAGATGTGCATAATTGAAGTTACTGTTACAAGAAAAAACAAATTTTAGAAAAGACTTTCATAAACTATCCAGAACAAGGACTGTATTTTGTAGGTTAGACAGTACCAGTTACTTTATCAATGAAATCATAAAATAATCAGTGAAGGAAGAAATACAGACAGAAAAAAACCACCTTTCTCAGCTGATGTCGCATTTTGACTAAATTTTAATCCAATGAGAAACAATTATTGATGATTCTTTAGCTGTAACAACTTTTTTAGATGTAGCTAAATCTCACTGCCTATGAGACAATTGATGCACGTCAAACTCTTCAAAAGCTAAATTCTATTAATTTGCCAGATTTTAACAACACTGATATTAACATAGTAAGTCTCAGTTTGCCAGACCTTTTGATTGAAGACATGTCTAAGCAGTCTTCTTCAAAATTTCACATTGGACCTCACTGGTATTTTATGTCATAAATATGTGCTTAATTTCTGGAACTCGGCTGCAGTTTGTTCAAGACTAAGCTCAAAATCCTTTTATTTGTATTCACTGTAGAATAATCTGCATTTAATGGATCTATAAATCAAAAAATCTCGTGAATAGAATAGTATAATATAAAAAAAATTAATTTACCATTAAAAAATAATCCAAGTGAATAACTTTTTCACAGACTGAAACATGTAACTCTACCACAGAGTAGTGGAGAACAAATGACTTTACACACACACATACAGTATATATGTACACTACATATAGGGTGTATATATTCTATACCACAGAAACAGCACGATATTCATGGCTGCTTCTTCTTGCCTATTACCTACTCAAATAAAATATTTCACTTTAATGGTCAAAAATGATACAGGAACAAAACAGATTTTTAATGACATCCTCTAAGCATTTAGTAAAAACAGGCAAGTGAAAGTGATTTAAATCTTCTACCAGGAAAACCATGATATAACTAACTTTATTATTTACCCTGATGCTAACAGAACTTATTAATACAATCCCTTCTTTAATGAAGTAAAATACAAACTTTTTATCAAAACACGCAGCTTCTCTTCTGTGTGAGTAGTAAGTGAGCAGTACCAGTATTAAAATATTTGCTCCCAAAAATCTCTTTCTCCATAATGGATAAAATTTGCTTCCCTCCACAATGGACTTGATCTCTGTCCCTATTTCCTCCAAACAGACTTAAATGCTTGTTCTTTCCCCACTGTGACCAACAGGAGCAAATGTTTTTATTTCTCAATCTCTTTTTATTGAAAAAAGAAACTAATATTCTTTCCAGTTAAGGAGCTGAAGCATATGAATCACTTCACCTGTTTTTCCTAGCAAACAGAAATTGTAAACCACAGAATCTAAAATCTACTTATACTTTGCATAAGAATTTTGCCCGCAACCCATAAAAACTGGCTGTGAAGTCCAAGAGGATTTTACAGGCTCAGAAGTGGAAAAACAAATTGGGTTTTGTCAAACATTTTGTGCATCTATGCATCCTTAATCTATTCCTTTGCACGAGTCTTGTAAATGATCCCAAACGGGCTATAATATGAAATTTGTGTAGAGATTTTTTTAATTAGAGATTAGAACTTATAATGGCAGAAATGTAAAACTCATAAGTGCAAAATGCATATATCATTTAAAAATTATATAATGAAGAAGCATGTCAAAACCAGGACTAACCAAATGTGACAAAAGAGCAAAAGAAAGGACTGTATCTAACACCACAATATCCACTCAGGATGGTGAGCGCTTCAGATCACTGCTCTGCCTAAACTCAGTTTCTCCTCTACTGATTTCTCTTCCTCCTCCACTGTACATTTCTGGTGTATGCTAATATACCAAATAATATTTCATCTATCATTCTTTCTCCAGTGACATTCATGTACAGTGTGCTGCTAGACTGGTTTTCTTAGTGCATCTGTACCTTTGGTTGTTACTTCAAATGCTGGGGAAAAAAAAGTAGTCATCTGCACTTTGGCTGTTCATGAAATCTGTTGTGTACCTGCATCATTAAGACCTCTCTATAGCACACTCATTTGTTGAAGTAGGGCGTATTATACAAACTAAAGGAATGGTGGTACATTAAGTAAGAATAAACCATGCTAATAAAAATCTATCTCTTAATGGATCCATATAGATATGCATCTTTTATGCCTTTTTTTTTAAACTTGTAGAACAAGTTGATGTTATCAAGAAAATGAATTCTAGCTATGCCACTAAGAATGGCCATTTTCATATCTTCATTTTTAAAGATAACACAACATACTTTATTGACTGACCACTGCACCTTTGAAAGAGGAGATCTGCTCAAGCAGAATATTAAATACTGCCAAGTTTCTGGCATTTGTCACCATGTCAGTTGATTTCTCCAAGAAGTCTTTCCATTTTCACAAACTCCAAATGAACTTCCTAGTTATTTCTTTCTGTGCAGTTCATTTTAAACAACAGGCAAGTCACAGAAACACAGAACGGATGTTTCTCTTTCATTTTCTATAATATGTTAAGCAAATGTTTTTCAATTAAAACCAGGCATTTTCCAATTAAAGACAGAACGCTGACCTGAATATTTTCTGGCATTTAAAAAAACAGTAGCAGTAAAGACACGATACACAAAAAACCTCATTGCAGTATAAAACTTCTTTGGACGATTTCTACTTGTTTGCATAACGGCTTCTTTACTGT
Organism: Thinocorus orbignyianus; assembly: GCA_013400375.1. NCBI lineage: Eukaryota > Metazoa > Chordata > Aves > Ciconiiformes > Thinocoridae > Thinocorus > Thinocorus orbignyianus. Next base: position 679,584 of record VXBW01006629.1, on the reverse strand, counting down.
CACTACGAAGAGCTCTTTTGAACTAATGACTTGCAGAGTGCAGGCAGGTAATTTAGCAACTACGAAAAATTCTAAATTTGAAAAGGCAGCGTTTCCCAAATCTAGTACTGCAACTAGTTTCTTGACACACATGTAACAATGGTGTGCCCTATGAAACCCTTATTAAAATAAGCAAAGACGCAATGCAAACCAATGCCTCAGTTCATGCATGAATAAATAATATAGGAGCTAAATGTACAACTTAGAACAAAACCAACTTCACTGCAAGTAATTAACTTCTGGTATGACACCGATTATCGCTTCTGACAAACATGTCCACTGACATTTGCTTAAGTAATATGCTAGAATAAAGAGTGTTAGGTAGATAGTTTAACTACCTTGTATCACTGAAATCCCATGCTTGATTATGTACTTATTTTCTTTTAAATATATTACTAACACAAATGAAGAAAAGCAGTGATCTGTCCTGGGCAAAAGTGTGTCTTAGCCATACTCACTGAAGTTTGCCAGGGTAAATAGGTGTCATTTTACCGAGGCAAATGGAGCTGAACCAATTTTCAGCTCCACTGAAGTTTATGGAGCTGGGGAAAGAATGTATCCCTTTTTTGTTTTGTAAAAGGTTAGAAGAATTTTGTTAAAAGACTTAATGTTAAATTTAACTGCATCACAACCTCAGATATGAAGTACAATAATTTATTTCCTGAGTATTGTGTGAAGAGCCGACAATGTGAGACTAAGTATAGAATTATTTTCACTTACAAACACTTCTTGTTTGTTCCCTGTAGTTTATTTTGTTTTAGAAGAGCTAGGCTACGGATTTAAATTCTTTGAAGGAATTATTTTGAATTTCTGAAAAAAATACCGGTACTACAAATTGAAAAGAGCATCCTAGTAAAACATGAAGTGGTTCCTGAAGTAACAGATTGACTTTCAAAGAAAATTAATTACCATGCTGCCTTGCATTCTTATAGCAGATATCATCAGACTGCTACTTGTTTTCACGACTACTCTATAAATATACTCTTATTTTAGTCATAGGCAAAATATATGTTTAGTGATAAAGGCAAAGTATGTGTTACACACAGTTACTTCAAATTATTCACTGAACAAATAATGAAACTTGCAGATATGATCAGAGCTCTTGTTTCTCTGTAAAAGTAGTAGATCAGTAAAGGTCTTGTTTACACTAGAATGGTAATGAAAGTAAAACTAATATGGAATATAAAAAAATAAATTGAACTGGCTTCTTCTACTCTGAATAATGAAAAGTGCTTTATATATGTTCAGAAGTTTTTGATCAAGCTACACTAGTTTACTCTGAATTTGTTTCTTCCCTCTCGCTGTCTCCTTCTGTCCCATTTACTGTAATCAGAATTCTAAATTCAAAGAAAAATAAAAAAGACATTTCAAAGGAACAATCCAATTATCATCAGAAAATGACACTGGGTATATCAGATCCAAATTGATACTGAATAAGTCGGCTCTCTACTATTAGTAGTACTAGAAGGGTGATGACAGGATACAAAGCTATTACGTTATTCTTTCCAGGAGTGACTAAATCTGTTCATTATGTATTGCAGCAGAAATACAGAGGAAATGAGAAAAGAGGAAAGAGAATATACATGTCGTCCCACACAACTATGCAACATAGAGCCAGCAAATCTATCCATACTGATGAAAGGGTAACACAGACAAAAAGCTAAGTTGCAACTGGAAGCTGCTGTTTGCTGCTGTGACAAGGTGATGCAACTAACTGTGTTATTGGTTTGGACTAAACTATATATGGCCAGCCCATATTCAAATACTGTCAATAGAAGACAGGCTATGAGAATATTGCAGGCATGTGAAAGCACTTCTCAGTCTTTACTAATTTGCAGTTCAGGAACTTTCACTGCTAGACACTGCATCTTCATCCAGACTCAAAATACTAATATCCAGGAGCTATTTACATCAGAATTGAATCTGGACCCGCATCTCTAGATTAGACTCAACTAAATTTTTGGATGTGACAGGCTGTCTATGAAAAATTCAAAATCTGGACCTGAACTTTCACAATAGCTGCATGTGGTTTTGACCACCATCAGCCTACCTGGATTAAACACTGCTACTGTTAATCAGATCTTAAAAAATAAAGCAATATTTGTTGATACAGGAGCTAGTCTGGATTCCTTTGCCTTCCTATTACTTCCTCCACAAGCACGCAAATTTTAAGTCTTTAAGACTCAATCCTTTTGATTTACATTCTAAATACATGCATATCTAAGCAGTCGCACTGAAATCAGAATATTTGCAGTTCCCCTTAAGATACACGTGCGCAAGTTGAAGACTTTTTTTTGCCAAGTGTTGCATTTTTCTGATGTCCTCTTCAGAAAGGAAGAGGAAACTTCAGGCCCTTGTCCTTTCTCAGTTCCTTTTAAAACTAGAAGCATTAAGGAAGAGATTATGAACATTTCCAACAGCTCCCTAGAGAATACATGCTCAAGCTTAGTGGTATCTTCTTTAGCACTCAATTATAGAATTTAGCTAGGAAAGATTCTAAAGGAGCTCTTTAAGCACTTAATACCAAAGTTTTTGGAGGTAGTGCTGGGAAATAAAGATATAGCTGTAAGTCTGTGCTACTCCTACTTTGCTTTAATTTAGAAATAGATAGTTAATATAAATTCCTTAACAAAAAAAATATTTCTTTTTAGTAGAATTCTCTATACATAAAATTCTTACACACATAACAAGAGCCCATATCTGAAAAATGCTGCTTCAAGATAAAATAGTTATTTAACTCACATTTTAAAAAGGACAGATAATTCTCCTTCCTTATAAATACAAAATTTAAAGGGCAACCTAGTAGTTATTCAAACTATTTCAACTGAGGCATGTTATGCTGATTACAAACAGTGTAATAATTTTTTTAACAAATTTGTAATTCTAATTAGCATTGGCTTTCTGTCAAGTACAGTAATTAGGGAAGTTGTCAGTGTCAATCCTATTATTCTTCTTGATAATGAAATTATTTAAACATCAAGCAAACATGAATGTTCTATTTTTACTTGGAGAACAGCACATTAACATCGAGAGTATAATTGCTGTTAAAACCCTGATAGGGCTTAATAAATGGATTTCATCAACCAAAATTATCTACCTAAATACCTGAATACAGATGTTCACGATTAACAATTTAGAGACATCTCTATGGCCATCTTAAGGTAACATAAAGGTTTGTAATTGGTCCTTAAGGTACAGAAGAGCTAGAAATGGCAGAGAAACCCTTGAAGCAAATCCTCTAAGACTACTAATGACTTTAAGTGAGAGTATAATTCACACCAAAATGTCTGGTAAAAGGACCATACCTAAAGGACAAACCATAAAACATTCATTGGAATTATGCTGTAAACTTTATTCCTTTTTTAAGACTATCTGAAAACAGAAGACAGACACCATTATATTCCATTGTATTCCACATGTGAGGTATTCTGAAAAACCATATTCTGAGATAGCTTCAGCTTGCTTCTTTCAGGGTGATGGACACAGCTATTTCCAGCTCTACTGAAACAGCAAGAACCTTTCCAGATGAAGAAGCTGATAAGCACAAAACCTGATGCTTTTCTTTCTTGCTGCAGCATCTGGTGATTTTCACTACATCTGTCGATGAAATACTATGTAAAGCAAATTAATGAAATCTATCAATAATAAATCCAGACTGTATACATATGTAAACATACATTTTCAGTTGTGGAAATATGACTTATGATGAAAAAGACAAAAAACCAAGAAGAGCCACATGAAAATTCTGGCTTTCTCTGCTTATGAACTTGCTACCTGAAGCTGTGTTATGGAAATGCAGCTTGAATAAAATGTCATGCATATTTGGGGCTTGGATCCTTTGCTGATATAATTTTCAAGTATATTTGGCTCTGCATAAATGAGGTACACAAACTCTAATTTAGACTTTATTTGTGTAACTAAATACACAACTTTAGTTACCAGTCACATTATTTTCAGCAAATCCAATATCTTACAAACAATCTTTCCTCTTAATATATTCTAAAATACATTTAAGGATCTTAAAATACAAATCAAACCTCTTCAGAGTGCAATAAAAGCACAATAAAACAGGTCTAACACATAATCAAATATAATAAACCCATGTTTAAAGGTAGAAAATGAACTCTTATACTTCTTGCAAGACTCAGCCAGTGTTGCAAATGCAGCAATGCAAAGTTCCACAATTCCCAGCTACACATTGGGTAACTGGTCAGAACTCTTTCCATTACTACAGTGAAGGATTTCTTTGCATACATCACTGAGCAACACCAGTAAGTTATCACACAGTACCTCTGCCACACTTAAGTGATTAAGGCAGTGATCCAATGTTCTCTGCCACCTACAGGATATTCCAATAAACTAACTATGACATTCCAATTTAGAAACACAGCAATGACTCTTCCATTTTTTACGTACACTGTAGTCTGAGAAACATCATAGTACAGCAAATACCGTTTCATCTAGATATATTTCTGATGATGATGTTATCCCAGAAATGGCAATCCTGTTTACAGGAAAGGTCACCTTCAGTACTCTAGCAGAACTAATGCAAAATGAAGGGAAAAGCCAACCTTTTGCAGTGTGGCCACGACTCCTCCTAGCTTTCCCACATAAGAAAGGAAGGAAACATAATACTTATGCCCTTGTGTGCTCTTATGACTTAAGACACTAACTATTTTGTCAGTAGCTGCTCAGTGGGGAAAGCTGCCAATGGAGGAAACATGCTTTGGTTTATCTTCCATCTAAATAAATATTGTCAAAACATACATTTCTACTAAACTCCAGAATGTTGTGTAAAGACACACAGCTTACAATTTTGGTTTAAGGTTGAAAATATTTTAAGTTCAGGATGTCCCACTACTTCAAAACACAGAAAAAATATGCAGAAATGAAAGTTCAGTTTTCTCCAATAAATGAATAATGAGTCAATAAACAAAGCATCGCTGCTTATCCACATACAGCATATGGATTTTAGTTGCCTGGACTAAAATGGTAATGCAATTAAAAGAAATATTATTCTTTCATGTATTGCTGAAGCTGATTGAATTAATATCAGAAAATCTTCCTTTGGAATCATGTTAATAAAGGATTACTGTAGCATTAATTTTGTAAAATATTTTATTTATGAGTTTATAAGCTACAATAATAAAGTTCTCAAACAGATAAGGCATTTCTGTTGTTTAAAGGAAAGTACTACCATAAAAATATATGTCAATTTTTAAATCAGCAACCCATCCCAGAAAATAAAGTCATCCTCAATATATTAACTGGTCAGTAGTCATAACGATGTTAGGAATAAAACATTTCCAGAACTAATATTAATACCAAGATTTCAATAGCTCATTTAGAGGAAAAAAGCTTTATCATTCTTTCATTGCTTGAATAAGCTCCTCACATCTGAGAATATATTAGTTTAATTAACAGAAAGTGTTCCATGTTATTTCAAGTATATGGGAAAATGGTTTCTTTACCAAAGGTGCAGAGATACTTTCATATTTACGTGTATATCAAAAACAATCTAAAATTTTTTTGATCATGTACATTTGAAAACAACATGAATTATTGGACTCATTTTTCACCTTATAGCAATTCTACTGTTGTCACTGGCCTGATTTCAGAAAGTCATGTTCCGTCACAACCCCCCACCCCAATTTAAAGCTTGACTCAATGGAATAAGGGTACTTACAGTGCCTCCTCTTTAGATAACAATTAGGCACACTGTCTCAATATTTTCAGGCAAAAATCTACCAGTGAAAGCAATTCCTTTGAAAAGAAGTATCTGAGATAATGAAAAAGGAGTAGGAATAGATCCTGCACTTACTGAAACAAAAGCCAAGTTGCTACCCACACTAAATATACTGTTAAAAACAAAAGAGGGGGGGAAATGCAAGAGAACTATAGGTGTCAGGCAGAAAACCAGCCCCACCACTCAGTTTCTAAGGTCTAGACATTGTCACGTCACTGGTTATATTATACATAGTCCTATTAATTCATAAATTATTTTTGGACAGATAAGAATGCCAGCCAGAGTTTCAAGAGCAGCGACAGATAGGATCCACAGAAGTATTAGCTAAAAGCCTCTAAAAATAGGAAAAGTAAAATATCAATATACATTTTTAGGAGGAGAAAATAGAAATAAACCTGAAACTTTAAAAAATACATGAGAAATGCAATAAAATTGTACCTTACTGCTACCTCAAAACAGAATTTATAAATAAGGAGCATAGTCAGTTCCATGCAATTAAGCTGTAGATGATAGCACAATACATCAAAGCAGCACTTTTTTTCCTTTAACCATTAGGAAGGATATTAAATCTTTTAACTCTGTGCCTATAAATTCAATCTAATTTCCAAGCCATACCATATACTATTAAAAACATCTAATGGACTGAGTTTAAAAGAGAAAAATAAATACCAGTCTGGAAATACTGACAAAGACATATTCTAAGGAAGTAATTAAATCTCAAGATTATTTACCCAGTCTTAAATAACTTTCTCCATTGCTGGGTTCCTTATGGAATAACTCAATCTAACAGTTCATCACAGTAGTTCAGACTGGCATCTTCCCACACAGAAAACATTGTTCCAAATTGTTTTATCAGTAAAAATTAGCAGGAGGTTTTACATTCATTTGCATGCATCTGGGACTTTTTGTGTGACTGATGTCAAACTGAAGAGTTTTATTTTTTAAGATAAGTTAATCTCTGTAATAACCAAAATATCATCACCAGCAATTTAGGCTCATTCTTCAATATGACTGTGAACACCAATACTCTGGAGTAGCCAAAGATAAGCTTGGGGTAAAAAGAAAGTAGATAAAAACAATTCAGTAGCTGGATATTTCACTACGTTTCTTACCACTTGAAAATAAACTATTTTGTCACAAAAGATCCAAAAAGTTAAACAACTAGTCTTTTTGTAAAATAATATGCAACTAGACTTCTTTTCAAAGAAAAGCTGAATTTAAGAATAGATTTTAAAGTATAACACAGTGCAACATCATTTCAACCAAGTGTTCTTGAACTGCTCGTTCAAATGATTAAATGAAGTTCAACAGTTTAAATGGTCTCTCTGTAGTTTGTACTACATTCAAGCATTTAACATAAATAGATAAAAGCTGATATACAGCTAATTAATTTCTTTTGTTGAAGGCCTTAAGTCTCCAGAAGCCATTAAGATTTTGAAAAGCTAAGACCTATTCGTCCCAGCTTAATTATCTAAGGGAGTGAGCCATTTGAAAAAACATCTCTCTGATTCATAAGCTACTTTCATAATTTTAAAAGTGCTACCACTTATCCAACTTACACAACTACTGATGATACTAATATGTGTGATAGTAGTGTCAGCGTAGTCTAGAGATACAATAATACAAGAGAGGATTACTTTCCCATGTCGTTATATAATTATTTATAAATACATGTGTGTATAATATGGAGAGAGATCAAAACTATCTTACCACATGCTGCCTTCAGCATAAATTCTACCTTATCATAAATTCTATACCTTATCAATTTGCATATAAAGAAAACAAATCTAAAGACTTGACAATATTAGAGTATTGGCATGCATATAGTCAGTCTTGTCCTTGAACATACCCAAAGAAGTAATTATCAAGAGATGCTTACATGAGTAAACTGTAAGATCTCAAAAATTCATATCTATTTTACTTTCAAATTTTGAAAAAATACATGTTCTTTACAACATATACAGAATTTAATATATTCATACGGAGTTTTGACAATTGTTATTTCAATCCCATTTTCATATGGATGGTGATTTTGGCTGGCATAGTGTCATTTTTCTTCATAGTAGTTCGTAGGAGCTACTATGGACAGCTCATGGGTGTTATGTTTTGGATTTGTGACCAAAACAGCATTGATAACACAGAGATGGTTTGGCTATTGCTGAGCAGTGCTTACACAGCAACAAGGCTTTTCTCAAACCACCCCACCAGCAAGTGGGCTGAGGGTGCACAAGCAGTTGGGAGGGGACACAGCCAGGACAGCTGATCCCAACTGACCAAAGGGATATCTCATATCTATGGTGTCATTGCTTAATATATAATTCTGGGGGAAGGAAGAGGAAGGGGTGCCACATTCAGGGTTAAAACATTTGTCTTCCCAAGTAACTGTAGTGCTGTTTTCCTGGAAACAGCTAAACATCTGCCTGCTGATGGGAAGTACCAAATGAATTATTTATTTTGCTTTGCCTGTGTGCACGGTTTTTATTCTATCTATTAAATTGTCTTTATCTCAACCTACAAGTTTTCTCAGTCTTTGCTTTCCAATTCTTTTCCCCATCCCAGTGAGGGGGAGTGAGTGAGCAGCTGTGTGGGATTTGGTCACCTACCAGAGTTAACCTACAGCAGTATGTTAAATTTAAAGAGCATCTTTCAGAATGGCTGAAAACATTTGTGTTATTAAGTAGGACGTATATGAAGGAACCATCAATGTAACAGTTATTTTTCACAAGATAAGGAATGTCTCCCTATACAAAAGCCATTTCTTTGTTTTTCATTCCAATTTTGTTGCCAACAAAATTAACCTTTACAAAAGCCTGCTGGATTCCATGGTTTTGCTGACATAATTTAGAAAATGTTTAACAACATTCTCTGTTTCTTGTAAGTTAATGAAAACAAGTCATAGCGTATTAACTACAGGATAAAATTTTTACCAGATACTTTCATTTCTCACTTTCATACAAATTTTCAGATCTTGCTCTTGTATAAGACCTTTCTGTTCTATATTTAAACAGAAATTTGGCATACTGAGTATCTCTGATACATTTTACAGATGTAAGAGAACACAAACAACCTGGTTTCCTTGTGTTAGGCTTGCACTAAACAGAGCATTACCTAGTACTACTTATTCCTTATGAAAATTACCAGGAATAAAATTCTCAATTATTACTTCTTATCTAGACTCATAATACAAGACAGTCTTAGATGGTATTAATTGGCTTGCAAGAAAAATTAGTCAAAAATAATAATTAAAAAGAATGTTCTAAAATAAGGGAGGGGGGGAACTGTCTTTTGGGGCTAAACCAGAACCACCAGTGACTACACAACCAGAATTTTAACACAGGGGTATCTCTAATACTATGTCAATTTCTTGGCTTTCTAACTGCATTACAGCCTAAGTTGTAAATGTTTCTTCTGCTGTTACCATAAACTATTTATCCTTTCAATTTGAGCTTACTGGGATAAATCAGCACCAAGAGCAGTGTTTAGACTTTCCAGGTTCTGGCAGCTAAACTAGTAGCTTGGCCTCCTGTGGCTCTCTGTATCACTACAGTAAAAAAGCAGCTCCTCCAGGACAAGTTAGCTTAGTCTCATGTCCTCCAGAGGGTAATTCAGAGTACTCCTCTATCTCTTTACTGCTTATCTGAAGTAGCCTCTGAGACTACAGTCCTGATTTAGGTACCAGTTAGATGTTTAAATATAGATGACATGAACTGTTTCCTTGCATTCCCAAAACCTGCTTAAATTACCTCCTGTGAGAGAACATGGACAAGAAACGAGGAGGACTTCATCGCTACTACCTTCTTTAAATTATCACTCCCAAGAACAAGATAAAAAGGAACAGTGAGTGTCTAGTGAAATGAAACAGCTGGAAATCATTTTGGGTTAGCACAGTTCAGAGAGCAGCTTGGGCTTGGAATTATGATTCTCTTTCTATAGATAAATCCTTTCTTGTGTGCTTTGTATATATGCATCAGAGCCCATCAAGGTTTCATAACTTTTTTACACATAGTAAACATTTAAGCACTTAAGAACCCTAACTATCCCAATCACTATAAACAAAAAGAATGTCTTTGTAATACAGCTAGGACTATATTCAACTTGTTTAGAACCATTGCCTTCGTTACAGAAGTTCTCTTTTGTTTGCTTTACTCTGCTTTTGTACATTGCCAGTATAATAAAAACTTCAAGCAAATCAGTGATTTGGAAAAGCGGTCAATGATTTCCCAGGAACTGCCTTTCTTTACAAGACTCGGCACATTTTAACTCCGTGAACGTGTAACGAAACCCGGGCAAAAAATATCTTGCTAAGCAAAGCACACAGCCTTACTTATTCTAAGTTACACTTCAAATGATGCATCTTATACAATAGTTGTCCCTCATTCATCCATCACATGATTTTAGTCCTGTAACCAGAATACTTCCAACAGTTGTCAGTATTTTAGACAACTTTCTGTTCAAATGACCTTTCTCATCTATTTCACACCAACCAGTCCTACAGAACAGTGAGCCTAGTAGCCGCTTAAGTACAGTGTGCTGGTAAAACATACTAATTCTGTGCTGTGCACTGCGATTTTCAATTAGTGCCTGTGGGAGACATTGTTACGTGAAATACAACTACGGTCGTATTTGTCTATACACTAGACAACATTATTGCAAATCAAGTGAGAGATACGTGGAGGAAAAGAACCTTCCCTCATCTTTTGTGAGCCCTCATCAGTTTTCATCATTTACTCTAAGAGATGATGATCTGTTACGGCTTTTGACCTTTCACAAGCTTATGTTGTAAAGCAAAAACTGTGAATGCAGAGCTGTTGGGTAAACAATTCTAGCCCGTTCAGAATACATATGCCCCTGCTGAACAAAGGGATGTATAGATACAGGAAGGTATTTTAGCTTGGACTTTGGCCTTCACAAGGGATTTCAGAGAAGCGGAACGCTCCTTTACAAACAGAAGAATGTCTTGTATCTCAAAGTGAATTTGGGGGTATTGGCTGTTTGTCATCCTTTTCAAAAGAGGCTGGCAAATTTTAGCTGAAAACAACTTGAGCCCTCAGGCAGCGATTAAAGTAATGGTTAGGAGATGGAAAAATGTTGTGTTGCAGCTATTGTATAGCAGGGACAGTCACCATGGCCACAAGAAAGACTTTTGCCTAAGGCTGTGCCTAAATTCACAGTCCAAGCCTTCAACACAAAATTAATTTTGGAGTAATGGTCCTTGAAGGAATGGATAACTGAAACAGAAAGTTAACTATGCCTGGGGAACATTCACCATTTCATAGTCTTATTTTGTTTAAGAGGATGTAATCATAGTCAAAAAAATAATAACTTGGAGAGAATAATCTTCTGTGCACAAAATCCTGTTTAGGTAGGCTAAGCTTCTTGTAGATGTCAACAATATGCAGTATCAGACTTAACAGAACTCTTAAAATGAAAGTTTTGATCCAAATTTTGACACTCAAAAAGAGAAAAAGCATTTTAAAGTAATTGTTCTTCCAAATGACATCAGGGAATTTAAAAAAAAAAAAAATTGCTTTCTGTATGTTCTTTTCAAACATACAGTATTACTCCAGCATTTAGGAAGTCATAAAAAGAAAGAAAATACATCAAATAATTGTGTTCTGCAGAGTGTTTTTACCTGTGGCAGCCAGCATTTAATATTCATCATCTTAAGTCTGACATTTGGCAGTTGTTCTTGTTTGGGGTTTTGTGCTTGTTTTGTTTGTGTTTTGTTTTAAATACTGCCTGTTACTTTAGAGTACCAGTAACAGATATAAGTCTCAAATAGCTTCAAGAAATACAGAATGTTTTGGCTGAATGGCAAGGTATTTTTGTTTTATTGAACTGCCATTTTAACAGACATAGCCAGTGTTTCTGTAACGACTACAGTTTAAAGTACTGTTTTGCTCAGTGGAGTGCACAGGCTCTCTAATTTTCTTCAAAATTACAGGGATCACTTGCTAAATAAGGAAAAGTAGTAGTTACTTTTAGAATTAATCTAGATATCACATAGAAAAACATGAAGCATTATTTTATTCTGTTCCTACATAAGAAGCAAAGCAAGGCTGCCCTTGTTCTTGGTGTCTAGATGTTTTGGTAGTTCAGGGCTCCCCTCACAAAGTATCCACAATCTTTACTATTCTGTTCTCCTGACAATTCTATCTCTTGATAAATTTCTCTCTCCTCTGACATGTTTCTAGTGCTATTTAGAGATAAATAAATAGCAAATGAAATTTAGTCTAGCCTTTAGCATTAAATGGAAATTCTTGCACTATTATTCTAAGAAGCATAGTCCAAAAAGTCAGTTTTTGTCAACAGGCGACACACAGTGATGTGATACACACCTCAATTCTTCTAACTAATCCTATTATCTTTGTCACACTAAGTTAGTGACCAAATTCCCATAGGCCTCACTTCAGAACAGTTAATTCCTGACAGTTGAGAAATACAGTAATTGTAAATCTTAAGGGACACAGAATTTTATCAATGATGTCGTTAAAATGTAAGTTATATGCAACATGCATTCTAATTTGTTCTGCTCACATGTTGAATTTCAGGTCGTGAAATTTATATCTTTTAATATAACTTAAAATTATCAAATATTCATCTTTTGAAATATTAGAAAATAACTTCATTTAATGAATTATAGCTGCATAAGCATTTCTAGAAATTATGGTTGCTTAATTACCATTGAAAATATGGTAATCATTACTTAGTTGTTATTGTGCAAAGATACTGCAGCAGATTACAAATAAAATTATGGTTGCTGATTTAAGCAGAGAAGCTTGCTATCTTTTTTTTTTCATCATTTCTAGTGGGATAAAGATGAGAAAATCTGGTAAGACATCAGGGACTCAAACTTTCAGCTAACCCAGATGTCACTCATTTAGAAACTGCACTGAGATGAAAACTGATATACAAACGAAGAAAACCTCTAGAAAGAACGAAAGTCTACATTTAGAAATACAGATTTGGGCTTAGCCTTTCCAAGGATAAACACAAACATATAAGTTTAATCCACATCAGTAGTGAAACACTTCATATGCTTATATTCAACAATTTGTGATATGGGAATGCAACAGCACAGTGCAATTTTAGTTAGTGGAATGATCCCATTTGGTAACAACTTAATTAACTAATTTTCAAGTAACTGTAGAAAAAAATATTTGATTCCTATTGTTTTTTAAACTTCATGTGCCAAATATGCTAAGTATTTTAAAAGTGTATTTCCTATAATAGCCCATCAAGCAAGTTCTTTTTTTCCCTTATCTTTATGAGCAAGAGACTGTCTTCCAAATACTGTAACTAATGAGGACAGGAAAAGAAATTGATTACCAATACTGAAAGTCAGACCTGACAAACCTACCAAATTTTAGACTGTTAGTATTGTTACCAAAAAAATGATGTTACTTAGAACTGTGACATAAAAGGTCTTCCTTTAAAAGAATGTTTGCTGATTAATTTCTGGATATGCAGATGCATTCACGTGATAAATATAGCTCCTCACCAGTTCCAAGTACCAGTTTAGTTAAGGATGTTAACTTGTAGAGAAGACAGAAACAAACACAAAATTTTAAGAAGTACGATTTGAGTCCATTCAAGCATAGCTTCGATCAAGCTAAGGTTGTCACAACTGCATTTATTGTGTGTTTATATCACTTCTATTAAACATCACATTCAATAAACAATTTACAGATGCGTTTTACCTTGCTTTATCAAAAAAACCCCAAACATTTGATCTGCACCTAGAAATATGTTTACTATGTTAACAAAAACTGTCTTCTAATGCAATTGAAAGTGACAGCTCAAGTGACAGATCTGAATGTCAATAACTTACCTCCCAGTAAAAGTGAAGGGAGGATCTGTAAGGTACTGAAGTTCTTCAAATGCAGACTGAAACTACTTAAGACAAAATTTAATATTTTAAATATCCAGTTCCAAAACCCATAATAAGCAACATAATTACTGCTACTAAATGCCTATTGAGAAGAATAAGAAACAAAATATGAAAATATGCAGCTTCAGATTTTGTGTAACAATAAAGGACATAAACAATATTTTCTTATGATTCTAAGCTTCCTACTCCACCACCACTAATCCTCCTTTGGTAGTAGGTCCACAAATACTTAGAGCTTTAGCTTGTCTAGAAAAGATCACTGGTACTAAAAGCATTAGGGATTTTTGTACTATTATGATGAAATAGTCTTTAATTTTAAATTAATAGTTTATTCAGATGTTTATAAAGCAAATTAGAAAATTATTTTATTTAGACTATTTTCTCCATAGAGATGAATTTTGCCATTTTTACTTGAAACTTGAATCAATCTCTGATCAAGGACATATTGGAAGTCATCATCGATTCTGACAGTGTTTATGATTCTGCTTCATGTGGCTGCAAATCGTTTAACTTAGATAAAGTGACTCAACTGGAACATTCAACTTCGAATAATCTTCAAATAACGTAAAGGTTTGTTAAAATGTAAACTCATGAGATATTAAATCTTGCCTACAAGTAACAAATCCAAGAGTTTTTTACTATCTACCCTTGAAACTTCAGCTTTTATATTGGATGGATATAAACATCAAAATTGTAAGAAATCCTTGCTTTACTCATCAAGACAGCTGAATTGCAATTTTCCCTTTTGTGCAAAAATCAATTCACATGGTATCCTGTGAAATATTTCAAACCACATTATTTTCATTAATGTACAAAGCAATTCCATAAATGTAATCACAATAGGAAACGTATTTGTTAAATTGTATTAATTACTCTGGTAATAATAATAAAATTTCAGAAACATTTGAGAAGTCATCTCCCAAACACATTAAAAATGTCATTTCCTAAAAATATTTCCAGATAAGAATGTATTACGTATATATATAAAATATGTAGATGTGTATGTATGTATTATCAGGGCGGAGGAGCAGGGTTCTGCAGTCAGTTTTGATACAATACAAAATGCATTACGCAGCTCCCTAAAATACAAAGCCTTATACAGCAGAAACAGAGAAGACTTTCCTTGTTCTTCCTATGTGGGAGAAATGCAGTGGGGCTAAGCATACAGGATAAGAAGGAAAATGAAACAGGCAAAGGAAACAGAGGAACAAATGCATTCCCGGGTTTGCCACGGAATGAGAATCAGTGCTTGGAAGCTGTGAAAATCACAAATCTTTGAAGATGACCACTGTGCCTGAATTTTGTCTGAAAGTGAATTGTATTGGATTTGATTAATAAAACCTAAAGGTAAGGCTTTTGTGAAATCGTGCCTGGCATGTCAAGCATTGCATGATCTGAAACTTTCACACTATTTTCTTTAAAGGAATCCTTTACATTTCAATTGCTACTTAAATGAGATTTGCCCAAACTTGAAAAGGCAGCAAATCAGTTTTTGCCAGGTGACAAGCACCGCAACAACTTTGGAAATCAAAGAGAAAACTTTTATCACCTACCTTTCTCTCTTTGGAAGTTACAAATATGCCAAGTAGCAGCACATGAAAGAGAAACAAATTAAAAATATGCTAATATATTGTATTTCTTTTATGATACGGCAGGAAGTATGCAGCTTGGATAAATCAAACTACACAACATAATTAAAAAATTAATGTAACATTCTAATGATGACTAATAGAAAATGATAAAGAGTTCATAAATAGAAAGTATTAAACACACTAATTAGTACATCAGAAGCTGCAAGGGAGCTGCATATCTTAAAACTGCCTGTTCCCCTTCAGTGAGAAAACCCTCAAACTAATCAACACAAGTTATATATACTGAAAAATAGCTTTTGTTCCTTTAATTGCTAATAAAAGAGTTGAACTTAAAAGCCTGAGTAAATTAATAACAATATTTCATTATCAAGTCAGCAACTTTTGTCTTGGTTGGTGGCCTACTTTTTGGGAGCTACTTTCAATGTGCCTGTTCAGATTACTAATTTGTACAGGCCCTCAATATACCTTTAATTGTATTTAACCTTACTGATATCAGAAGAGTCTTCCCAAAGTGACAAAGCAGTTTTGATATTACTTCACTTATTTTCATGAGGGTTTTCCAAATCAGTTCAGAGATGAGGGACCAGTTGGTGTTTTATTAGTAACAGAACACTCCAGGGTAAAAGGGAGCTGTCTCAAAGAAAACAAGAACTTTGATAAATGCTCTCAGGTTATTCATAAATTATTGTCATAGGTATGTCGCTATTTTAGATGTCAAAGTGCAAAAACGAACAATTGTTAATTTAAATCTTATTCTTCATCTATTTTGTCACTTGCAAAACATTAAAATAGAACCTGTAAAACACTGAAGCCCTTTAATATACATCAGAAGCCAAAACCAACAGAACTTTTTTTCTGAAGGACAAAGTATAAGTCAGAAATAATAACCAAAAAAACCCAAACAAAAAAACCCATGCACTCTAAAAAAAACCCCATAAAATAGTACAGGAAGAAGTTGAACCAGAAAAATATCCTAAGAAGTAGTATAGGTTTCATCAAGTAAAACAGAAACCATCTGGAGTTCTGAAACTTCTTTTCCTTCTAATTTGTTATAAAACCAAACACACACATCTCTCTTACAAAATGTGCGTATGCAAAATTCCCACACTCAGTGCCTATGGGAGCATTTCTGGAAAGCCAATAGCTTAGCACTTCGGGATGCAGCCACACCTAGGCTGAAACCTAAACCAAGGCTTTGAGTCCAAGCAAGCTCTCTTAAAACTGTGCAAGAGCAGCATTTTCTTACTGCAATCAAGAATATTAAAAATCAAGCACTGAAAAACCACCATACAGAAATATATGGTACAAGTAACTTAAGGATTCACTGCAGAACATACTACAACACAAGCAAGGAATCAAATGAATCCTAATCAAGACTGTTTAAAATGGACAATTTAAATGAAGTCTTTAATATGATCATACTTCCTGTTTACATAAACAGTGTTTCTTTTTCTGGTATGCTGCTTGCAATTATTTGAAGAACATCGCACAGAAAGAGCCAAATGTCTCACTGAACAACAACTGGGGAATAAAGCATGGGTTGTAAGTATTCTAAGTACTCTTTCTGATTTCATTCTTGCTGACAATCCCTTTGGAGGCAGAAAAACATTTGGGTAAATTCTTTCCAGTTTCCTAAAAGCCTCCTACTTTATTCTTCTGGAGCAAATTCTTCTGAATTCAAATGCATGGGAACTACTACTGATTTTCATAAGCATACAAGCTCTACCTAAAAAGCAGAAGAGAAAATGAAAATCACAACAAATAAAATACATAACTAAACCAGATTAATATTATGAATTATTACAGTAAGTAGTTGCTTAATGGAAAGAACAAAGAGCAATAATGCTCTGTTTCAAGACTAAGGGTTTTTGCACTCAGACTCCAATTTTAAAAGCTGTCAAATATATTTAGGTCTAAAATTTTTATTAAAAAGTATGTGTATAACTAAGTTTATTAATAACGCTAAAAAAAAATCAACCTTTCTTGAGAACACCAGAGAGGGGGCTTATACCACTGATGGCTAATATGCTGACAGAAATTAAGCACTTGTGCAACAAAAAA
Organism: Thinocorus orbignyianus; assembly: GCA_013400375.1. NCBI lineage: Eukaryota > Metazoa > Chordata > Aves > Ciconiiformes > Thinocoridae > Thinocorus > Thinocorus orbignyianus. Next base: position 662,255 of record VXBW01006629.1, on the reverse strand, counting down.
ATCTTGTTTTTACCCCTTCAATGTATTTGAAAAAATTAAATGACATTTGAGGACTGCAAGGAGATCTGCCTGTCTTTGTTTCTGCCACCAAAGTGATGGAACAATATAATGACTGAAGTCCCTCATCCCAAATTAAAACTATTCAAATAGTCCATTCTGGAAATAACAAACTACATTCTCACTGTAAAAGCAGTCATCCAGGCATCAAACACTACCACATCTGCAATATCACATTGCTCCTTTATGAAATCTGAGCATTCTCCTGGGTTTTGCAGGGTTCTTTTGGTTGGTTTTTGTGGCTGGTAGGGGTATGTCCTTTCTTTTCTTAACCATAGCTGTTAGCACCAAGACATGAAAGCACAAGCTACTTAGAAAAGAAGTCCATTGCTTTACCTGCCAGACTGACAGACAACAGAGCATATACAAACCTGAATCACAGAAATATGAAGGTAAAACAGCATCAGAAAAGGAACACCTGACAGCTTGGGTCGCAACAGCAGGACTTAGTCTGTCCTTAAATGTTTTCATTAAAACACACTCTCTTTTTGTTTAACTCAGCAGCTTGCTTGGGCAGATGTACTTGTTCAGACACTTGAAAGCAAAGTTCTGACATAACTGGGTACAGAGCAGCTGGACAGCCATAAGGTGCACCAGTCTCAACTGGTGCCAGTTAATTGCCACATGTGTTCAAGTTAACACAATACATTTGCCTACTTGCTCATCCATAATTAAGTTCCCCTTGAACTATCACCTACCAACTAAAAGAAAATGTTCACAATCCTAAAAAGCCTCATTATTGTAGATCAAAATATTATGGTCTTGTAAGACTTTAACATACAAACAAAAATACCTTTTCTCAGAATAAGCTCCCTTCAGTATAAATGCTGAACAACTTCTTTATTGAGTACTAACATAAAAGTTAATCAAACATTTTCTTGGTAGGGATAGTAAAACCCAGGAATGTGAGAGCTGGCTTTAATACTAGTTGCCTGCCAGCTCCTAATGTTCTCTGGTCTGAATTGCCCTACAAAGACACTGACAGTAAGTAAAAATTACAGTTCCACATCTCAGGCCTTCAAAGTCATCTTTGTTAGATGCCTGAATATGACAGTAAACACTCTGGAATGTTAAATATTCAGTGTCGTCATATTGACATCAGTGTGTGAGTCTTCATCCAGAACATATACGCAACTATAGTTCCCAGTCTTGGAAGAAAAAAAGGACCACCCCCTGCTGAATCTGAGGTCATCTCATCTTTAAGAATCTGCAGCAATGTGGAAACCGAAATGGAAACACATCACAGGACAGGATATTAAACTCTGATTTTCATGCAAGTTACACCCAAGACATTGGACCAACTTTACTATGAGAAAAGTAATTATGAATTAAAATTAACTGCATTAAAGGTCTACGTGTAATTAGCACTAAGGGGAAAAAGAATAAGGCACCCCTCTCACTCCCCAAAACTTCTACTAAACACATATTTATGAAGATCACTTTAAAATGAGTACTTCATGTGCTTGTCTTTCACAGAATCCTGCACACCATCTACCTACTTCTGTTCTTTAAAGATAATTTAATTAAATCAGGTATCGACTGCCTGCCTGACACGGTTGATGCATTTCTAATTAACATTGCTGCAACAGTGAAACACAAAAAGTATATTAAAAAAAAAAAAAAAAACAACCACAAAAAATACCCCAAAACACAGCAGTCTGGGCAATATTCAGATTTTATTAGAATCATACCTTTTAAGAAAGCAAAAGTAGTCTTTAAAAGGCTAAAGGTGAAGCAGAAACAACAGTTACTTACTGGAGAAGCTGCTCTACCGTTGCTGCATCCTTGCCAGGGAAACAACCAGAGGTATTCACAGCCCTGCAGACAGCATATGGGAAAGTGGCTACCCCCTGAGCTTGCTTCCCACTGTCTGGAGACGTCAGGCTGCAATGCCTAATTTCACATAAGCATAGAAATCAGCATCCCCACAGATACAGTAAAGAAACTCTAAGAAGTCCCTGCTCACCACAGTTAGTTCCCTACTCACCGCAGTTCCCTGCTCACATGCTAACAGCAATACTTACACAAATTTCAGTGTCCAGTCCTTCATAAAGAATAGGGTTAGTCAAGCTTTACAGTACTATAACAAGCTGCTTGCATTTTCAAGGCTTCTTAGGGTACTAATGTGCAGTGTACGTTCTTAAGCAAATGAAATTTTATTCAGTATCCTGAATATTAGAAATCTTATACAATGCTTTAAAAACTGCAGTATTACTAAGATACAAGTTAGGAGCTAAGCATAGGTTTTGAAATATGTCTGCAGATGAATAAGGCAGTAAAAGTTTCATAAACTTCTAGACATTTTTTTTATTTATTGTAGCAGGAGTTGGAAATTTTCTAACAGTTTAGCAGGCTTCATCCTTATTTCTAAATGTTTAAAAACACTATATGAAAGTGTCATGGATCTAGTTCTGCCATACTCAATATTGATAAAGAACACTACCAATCTTGGTGTGGTCCATAGGCTTAAGTTCAATTTTGTATTGCAAAAAAGAAGAGGTGAGTAAACCCTAAAAGCACAAGGGGCAAATATAATTAAATTCTGCCTGAGAGAACAGAAACATCATGATTCTTTTTTTATCCTAAAGTACTACTTTCATTTGTTTTCTCCATAACTGAAACATAAATTCACTTGAAAGGTAATGCTAAGAAGATAGATAAAAGTGAAAAAAATAAATAGCAAGGTACGAATCAGAAACTTTTTTGCAAACAGTCATGCAAGAAACTCTGAAAATTCAGAAGGAAATTAAGTCAGAATGTTTTCATTACCAAAAAGTTTAGTCTAAAATATGGCTCAAAATGGACAAGTTCACAGCGTCCATTTAAGAAGAGAAATAAAAACAATGAAGCATTAACTGGTATTGAACACTGAAGAATTAATTAGTTTTGAGATACTCTGTTGAGAATGGGAAAGTTTAGAATCCCTTAAAATCCAGATTGGTGCCATTCGCAAAATGTGAATAAATATTTTTTCTTTGACAGTAGAATAAACCATTATTTAAGAAAATATAAAAATACTTTTATAGCAAATCAAAGTGTCTACTGGAGTCATAGAAGGGTTAGAGTTAGAAGGGATCTTAAAGATCATTGAGTTCCAACCCCCTCGCCATGGACAAGGACATCTCCAACTAGTCCAGGTTGCTCCAAGCCCCATCCAGCCTGGCCTTGAACACTTCCAGGGATGGGGCAGCCACAGCTTCTCTGGGCAACCTGTTCCAGTGCCTCGCCACCCTCACACTGAAGAACTTCTTTCTAGTACCTAATCTAAATTTCCCCTCTTTCAATTTAAAATCATTACTCCTTATCCTATCTCTACACTCCCTCATAAAGAATCCCTCCCTATCTCTCATGTAGGCCCCCCTGCAGGTACTGAAAGGCTGTTATAAGGTCTCCCCAAATCTTTCCTTCTCCAAGCTGAACAACTCCAACCTGTCCTCATAGCACAGGTGCTCCAGCCCTCTGATCATCTTAGTGGCCCTCCTCTGAACTTGTTCCAACAGGTCTATGCCCTTCCTGTGCTGTTCAAGTAGGTGAACCAGTTGCTCTCCCCTTATCAATTAATATTGCGTCAACATCGTAGAAGGCTACCAAATTTGTTAGGCACTACTTGCCCTTGGTGATGCCACGTTGGCTATCACCAATCACCTCCTTATTTTCCACATGCCTTACCAGAGATTCCAGGACAATCTGCTCCACTGCAAGATAATTTGAAGATTATTATTTGGATATTATTAATTGGAAGATTAGTTCCCCCTTCAGTTCTTATGATCATTGGCATCTGCTATTTTAATAAAAAGTACTTGAAATTATGTCAGAATGTTTCAAATAATTTTATTAATAATGCAATCAGAAGTCCAGTAAAACCAGCAAAAATGCCAAATACCAATCTAAATTTCTCATCTTCAGATCACGGTAGATATTTGTTGGAGAACATGTCTTCTTTTTCCATAATTCAACCTTCTCTTACTGACTATGTAACTCTTCTCAGGATAAGAATAAGAAACATGCTTCAGAAGGACTGTGCAGCAAACTCATTTGCTGATACTGCCTTAATTTCCTTTGTTATCCCTCCTTTATTTCCCTTTGTTAGTTTCCCTATGTTATCACACTTATCAAAAAAAAAAAAAGTTGACTACTCACTCTGGAACTACAAAAATTATACTTAAGAAAAGGAAACTGCGTACTAGACAAGTTGAAATTATCAGCAGATGTGTATTGTATATACTGTATAAACCTTATTGGGTGGCTTTTTTCTAAGGAATTACCGAGATTACTATTTCCCAATTAGGACATCATCTCCATACCGCAGTTGACAACTGATCTCTTGATCTCTTGCAGAGTTATTTCAAGTTGATTTCATTGCTTTTATAAGAAAAAAAAAATCTGCTGATGGAGAGCAAAAATCAGAATTATCTTTTTTTTACATTCCAGATAGGTATTCATCAAAGCACACAGTAAATGTCTAATGTAACCTTTCTGTCATCATTCACTTTATGCTGCACATATGTTCATCTGAAGGTAGTTCAGTTCTTGGCCTCTCCTAAATGACTTTTCTCACAACCTTGTGTAGAGTTCAAAGTCCCTTCACCTTCATATTTGTAGTCTTCCTGAAGAATTCAACCTAACATAACGTATTTTAGTGGGCCTTCAGAGATAACATGGCATTGCTAAAATAACACAAGTCAACAGGCAGGGGCAAGTCTATGTGTGCTGCACAATATGGCTTCACAGTGGATGAAGATTTTTCTTCAACGCACGAACTGCGATGTTAACAGAGGCAAGAAAAATGTGATTAGGAGACAGATTTCTTCATACAGGTACTTGATTTCACAGCAGTTGGTCTCAGAGGTGCTGAGTAAAACTACACTTGAAATAATATAATCCCTAGAGATCCATACTGAACTGCTAGGCAGAATGTCTTGAAAGAATGAAAATTGCAGTCCTGTTAAATTTGTTTCTCATACACAGAGAGAACATTCTCAGAGCTTAAATCTTTATTATCTTGACAGGATGCGTGACATAGGGAGGTATTTGTTAAGCCAGTGACATATTGTAAGACTGCAGTTCAGATTTATGCTTTTGTCTAACCACCAGTTAAGACAAAAGCAGGACTAAAGCTAATCTTTCCTCACTTTGTTATACAGGACTTTCATACTGAGTTTTGCAACTTATTATTGGACTCTGGCTTTCCAGTATTTCAGTTTAAGCACAATAAAATCTTCGTCATTAGAGTAATAACAACGCTTCAAATAAACGGCTCCCAAAGCCACTGTCAAATAGAGGGAATAAAATACAGGTATTGCTAGGAAAATGAGGTATTGTTTCATTAAAATTGAAGTTACTTCAAAACAAGTTTCTTTGTAGATTTGTAAGTCAAAGCCATTTTACAGAACTAATTTGATTCCACTAAAAATCATAGAATTGTCTAGGTTGGAAGGGACCTTTAAGATCACCTAGTCGAACCATCAACCTCACTCTGATAAAGATGATCACTAAACTACATCGCTAAGCACTGCGTCTACCTGTCTTTTAAATACTGACAGGGATGGTGCGTCAACCGCTTCCCTGGGCAGCCCATTCCAATGCTTAATGACCCTTTCAGTGTAAACAATTTTCCTAATGTCCACTATGAACTTCCCTGGCACAACATAAGGCCATTTCCTCTTGTCCTATTGCCTGTGACTTGGGAGAAGAGACTGATCCCTGCCTCTCAATAACCTCCTATCAGGTAGTTGGAGGGAGTGATAAGGTCTCCCCTCAGCCTCCTCTAGACTGAACAACCCCAGCTCCCTCAGTCTGGAGGGATGTGGGGGCTTCCTCTGTTACACAACCTGGTTGGAGTGCAGTAGGGATGAACATTGTTGCAATGTAAGAACAGATATGCTGGAAAACAGACCTAGAGAAGCTGGAGAGTCCCTTAAAAGGAGTTACACAAACTTTTAACTATAAAAAAGCGCAAGTTCAGCCAGTGCTAAAAACACAATGCTCCGCTTTTATCTACTAAGATCCATGTTTTGAGAAAGCATAAGATTGGAACTCAGAAGTTTCTGTTTCCACTTCTAACTTTGGCTCTCCATAAAGTATGAAAAGTTAATTTGAACTCTGCAGTTCTTATTTCCTTTAGGGGAGGGAAAAAAAAAAAAAAAGTTTTGCATCTTTTTGGAATACAGTTTAAAATGAGCAGATTGAAAGCACTACTAGTAAAATCTAGATAGTCTTCATTTTGAAGAAAGATCTTTAAATGATGTTTGAAGAAATTTTGGAAACAGAGAAGACTTTCCAGTGTGCTGCTGTATTTATTTTTTTTTTCCAGCATACACCCCTATGAAAAACTTTGATGCATCTTGAAATAGCTATTTGCTGTGTCAGCTTCGTATTGGTTGAGAATTCTCTGCAGAATTATAAACAGAAATAATCTGAGCTAATGAATTAGTCTTGTGTCTATTAGATTTCCTTTTATCTCTTTAGAAGGAATATAGATTATCCTGAACACTCCAGAAAAATCTTCAGCTGATGAAAATCATAACTGCAGTGAATGGAAAAGTAACACTTCATACCTGCCAAGATATGTTTTTATGATAGTCTTGGTATTTTCTGAACAGCCCATTTAGAGGCTAAGGCAGCAGGCCAACAGTTCCTCATTTGGGGATGTATTCCTCAGTCTTTCACTCATCAATGTATTAAAATATCATATAAAGATACAATACAGTGAAGAAGTGAAAAATAGAAGGTACTTCACATTGCAGAGCACATGATCACCTAAAAAAATAAAAAGACACCCTTGTATTTGTAATATTACACTCTTCCACAGGGATTCAATGTTTCAAGCCTAAATTAACCCAAGTTAAATCAAAGTCACTTAACTTGAATTATAAGAGACTGTATTTTTGAAGAAATCTCAACTTTTTAAAGACTGGACAATATTTGGCCAAAAATTTGGGAGAAAGAGATCAGGCGAAGAAATCTGTTTAGTTCACAAGAACTTTAAAAAAGGAACACAGTTAAAAATGGCCTCACAGTCCTTCTCTACCAACTGTGAGATAAATATTTCTGATAAAATGCCATCAGGAAAAGGGCAAGAAAATTATGGCTTACTATATTATAAGGTCTTTTACAAGGTTGCCAAAGAAAGTCTAATTTTCGTCATTAAGTGTTTGCTTACTTTACAAGAGAAAAGCAATATTCCCTTTAACATTGCTTTAAAATATTTTTATAAAAAAGAAAAGAAGTTATGAAGTTTAGAAACCTGTATGCAGGTTCCCAAATCCACCACTCTTAAACAAATGGAACCTGACCGTCCTGTATGAAGCTCATGGAAGTCAATCCAAGTCTATTCCTGTGTGTCTGCTAAGACGATTAAGTGCTTAGTCTTTTGTGTTTTAAGACAGTTATTTTTTAATTATTTTTTCAGCTGGTTGTACCACCATGTATTGGATTTACCATATTGATAATTATTTTATATAAAATCTAAATAACAATACAGCACCTTGCAGAGGTATTCAAATACCTGACAGAAGTACACAAAGTAGAAGCCAGATGTTTTAAGTGATTCTGACCCATACTGCGAGCATCACTTGATAACTACATTAGTCTGTAAAGAATAGAAATGGTTCTTTAATTAAATGGAAATAAAAGACAAGATCCTATAAGAAACCTTCATTTCCTCTATAAATCGGTCAATCCTATCTGGTCTTTCAAAAACTACACCATTAACTAACACTATTAAGAACAAAGTAAAAGGCTATGCTACAGAAACATCTCTGCAAATACACTTTGGTTTTCCTGACAGCGTTTCATAGAGGAGTAGGTGGCATAAGAACAGTTTTGCCAACGTAATCACTTCACTGATGTCCTTTCCTTGCAGCTTTCTACTGTGTATTTTATCCCTAAGGGCAACCTGCTCAGAAGCATCAACAAATGAGTAGGGGAGGGAATCATACTTAATCTGAAGAGCCTTTTTTTTTTTTTAATGAGAATGATTATAATCAATACAGGTTCTGCCTTGCAAGTGCACTTATGTAGCAGTGGCAGAATCTCCACTGCCACCCACAATGGTTTGCAGGATATTTACTTAAAAGATAACATACCCTTTGCAAGGTATACGTGACATTTTTAAATGACACTGACTAAGATTTTTTTTTTTTTAAATTGACATTTGTTAGTTCCTCCTCACTCCCCGCTTCCTCCACAGAGTGAGAAATCATCAGGGAGACATATGACGAACCATACAGGAAGCGACTGCCAAAACGTTTCAGTGTGGATCTAACTGACAGTTCAGAAAGTGGAAAATCCTTTATACACTTCTCATGTAGAAAAACTAGTGCATGCAGATCAGAGTGCCCCAGTTTCTTTGCAGAGGAAGCTCTCTTCAGCCACCTTTTGTTTTCCAAATGAGATACCGCTTTTCTCACCAGCACAAAAAACCTAAATTCAAAAAAAGATTTCAAAAGGATTTAGCTGAGCAGCTAAATATAAGGTTACTATGCATATCTGATACAACAAAATTACGTGCTCTCTTTTTACTCTCAGTTCTATGACTGCTTGCACCCTGTAACACAGGGAGTGTATACCAAAGGCATACAGGTAAAATCTAACCAAAATCTGATCTGGTTTAACAATCTCTTGATTGTCAATTGTATCACATGGTGCTGCTAAGTTAGCAATACCAGAAAGTGATCTATTAGGGGATAAATGCTTGTTTTCCTTTTAATATCTCATTCTCTTTTTTCATTCTGGTCAAATGCTGTCCAGCATGAAGCAGTGATGAGGTTTGCAGTGAAGAGACAGATGCAGCAACAGCATCTGCCTTAAAGAAAAAGCAGGACAAGTAAAATAATGCAAGAAGACGATAAATGAAGATGACTGAATTTTAAAAATTCTCTGCACCATAACATAAACTAATATCTAGACAAAGAAAAAAAATGTATTTTGTAGTACTTACATTTGAAGTTGCCTCCAGCAGGATATTTTTATTTTGCTGTTTTTGCACCTTATATACCACCATCTATAAAAATGATGACGGTTTCAAGGAGCAGCAAGGACAGGTTGTTTGGTAAGGGAAAGTGAGGCAGAGCAGAGCTCAAAGTCACAACAATGCAGGTAGGGCCGTGCACTTCAGCAGCAAAGGTGCAGTCCCACAGGACTCAAGCAAGGCATACAGGGAAGGTCCAGTGATGGTTACCAGGTTCTGCCAGCTGTCCAGGCTGTCAGGCAAGCCTGTAGTGACCAGGCAGGTCTGGGTCAGAGGCAGCAGCAGAATCAGGGGGGTAAAAGAGCAGGCACTGGCATACCTGCAGCACAGCTCAGGCAGAGACCAAGAGCAAGAATCAGACCTTAAAAGCAGCCTCTGGCAAAGAAGGGGCAGGTCCCTGCTGAGGATCTTCAAGGCTGCAGTGGACTGCACTGATAATAGACCAGAAAAGAGAAATACTTTCAGATGTGGAAAAGATGCAAAGTCTAACCAGATTAGCTTTAATATGGTTAGAATATAACTCAATAGTAGAAGTATCTTCAAAGAGGAAGAAAAATGGGTAATTGTACTGTAGAAATACTTGCTGGAGTATGAACCTAGAAGGTGCGGGAAGTTAGCAATGTGGAAATTATCAGGTTGATCAAACATGAGGCTGTTGCTGGCTGGTAAGGTAAGAGGCTGGAGCAGCAGAGAAGCAGCACACAGTGATGCAAATATCACTGCTCCAAACAGAGATCGAGAGCTGTGCTTTAGAGTGAGGGTACAATCCCTCTCCACTGTAGCAGGTAGATGACAGTCATGAGTAAGCTCATGCGCCTGATTCATATTCCACTTTACAGTAATACATGTTTGCTTAACATTATGCTATAAAAACAGTAAAAGTGGGCTGACAGCACCTGGTCTGCACCTTCTTGAAGGAATCAGATTGCCAGGGGAGGTAATGTATGAGAATGAGCTTTCTGATTTGCAAAGCAAGCAAAAGAGTCCAAAACACATATTTTGGACTGCTAAAAATTCCCAAACTTCTCCATCTGCAGTCTTGTTCTGATGTGAAGAGTAATGAAAGTAGCCTGATTTTATGAACAGCATGGTTACATTAGCATTGCTCTGATCATTTCTGACTCATTTTTTCCCACATACACAATGAATTTTACTGATCTAAAAGCAAAAGAAAACTGATTACTTGGCCTTCTTACTCCACAGGCTTTCACATTAACTGTGTGATTAACTGCAACGGTCCTTCTCTTTTTTCTTTTTTTGTTCCAAAACAAAAGCCAATATCCAAACAAAAATTCATTTCCCTAAATGTGTTTTTTGTATTTTCCGCTTCTATATCCTTGATGATTGTCCAACTTTCTTTAGTATTCTACTTTGATTGTATATTTACACACAGTTTTTAAATGTTGTGACAGTTTGACCTTTTTAAGTGGAAGAAAATGCACTCATTGTTTACGAGAGAAGAAATTTAGCGTCCAGAGAAACAGATATAAATAATTGAAACCCTTGAAAAATATTCCGTAGGTGTCATTCAAGAGCACTTCCGTCTACCTATTTCAAATCACCACCTCTAGTCAATCTGAACCTTCCTATTCAGACCTAAGTCCAGGAATTATTAACATGAAATATGTAGTCACCTATGAACTAATCCAAACTTCAGCCCAGAGCAGGATGCAGTATGTCGGGGAAGTGTTAACAGGGCAAAGAATCATTCAGACATCAGGTTTGACTTCATTATTTCATTTCAACTTGACAGCAGCAGAAAGTCTCCCTGCCTTCATATATATTCTTGAAATCCCTGCAAAAGCAACACTTTTTATTATTCTTTCAGTTCTTTGGACACATCTCACATATACATCTCACAGATGGCATACTTATCACTTCGGACAGAAGATATGGAGGTCCTGAATAAACACGACTTCCTTTTAGTCCCAGTTAAAGGACATTAATGAGTTATGTAGTAAATTCAGTTGTAGCAGAAAGTAATAGCCACACATATTTCAAAGTGGTTGAAAACATGTTATTTGCAAAAGTATATGGGTGTATTCTTTTTCTTTTAATACCACTGTTCATCCTATTATTTTTTTATAATTGACCTTTTCTATCTCAAGTTTTTCATCCATTTATTACAATGAGAAACCTTTCCTCTTCCCTTGTAATGCCTTGTTCTGCTCGTAGGAACAGCTGTTCGAACACACACGTTGTACCTGTCCCCTGAGCAAAATAAAGACTAATCTTATAACAAGCATAGACAGGCTGGAGGGGTCACTTGTGCTGAAGGGAGTCATAGTTGGCTTTTCAACTGCATGACTTCATTTCTGCCATGATGACAAGCTTTTATAAACCTGAGCTTTCTATCTTGCCCTCTCTACCTTCTGTGGTTCATACAGTCATTTGTCACGAGCTAACCTAAAAATCATGTCGTGTCTGGACTCCGACAGTGAGGAAAGAAACAAAATGGCAAACTTAGTGCAGGAAAAGTGGTATATACATTGTTAAAGGTTTAAAAACTAGAGTTTTCTTTTCCAGAAAGTATGTGCATTTGCTGAAGACACTCTTTGTTTGTACAGCTAACTTAGATATCCTGTGGCCTTGGATGACACAGGTAGAAAAATCAAAAACCAGGCAATTAATTTAGTCATATTGGAGTTATAGTTCATTCCACTGACTATTAACGGAACTGATGCACAGCTACATATTCCACTGTTGATTTCTGTAAGACCTTGATAGAAGTTATGCACTTTTCAGGTGGCTGATAATCCTGTCTTTCCCTTCTAGCAATTAGTACAACCGATTTTAACATCTACTGAAAAACTACTGAAATTAACTAAAAGACTTTGATCAGCTTTGGATCAGATGCAGCATATGAGAAGCAGAGACACATGAAAGCTTCCACCTCTTTAAACGAAAGAAAAACTGAAAAGAGCAGATGACATGAAAACCTCATTTCTCTTTGAAGTCAGTCTGATTCATCAACTCTGGTGGGCAGAAATGCTTATAAAATTTTAATTTCCTATGCCTTTAAACTTATTTTAGTCCATTTGCCCTGTACAAAACAGAAGGTAATGAAACCAAGATTTCATCTCTCAAAATCTTTAAGTGTTCAGATAATTATGCACGTTTACTGTAGTCCAGAATTCTGCCTCTACATAGATAACAAAACCAGAAAACTATGTACTTTTAAAAACTGGAGTACCGCAGTAATTACATAAAAAAAATCTTAAAATGACACTAAAAACATTATAATTAATTATATTTGAAGCATCTCTCAAATAGAAAAAGTAGTCTGTGAAGATGACCGATTAATGCAATAGTCAGAAGATACAATGTACCTCAGGAAATCCTTTTCCAGACCATTTCTTGGCCTTGTGTTCATCTGCCTGACAAGGTTTCTGTGTGCAGCTAGCCTATAAAGCTAAAATCTGTGACACATGGGGATCATTTACCATAAAAGAATAGTCTCCAAGAGCATGTGTCAACCTGCATATTGGAATCACCCTTAGTTCTAAGAGAACGACAATTACACCCTTGTATTCATAATAAATCATTGCTTTTGCAATGCCATTTTCATCCATGATATTTTGTAAACAAACAAGAATAAGCAGTGCTTAAACAGACTACACAAAAGAATGTGTTTGAAACGCAGTGCTGATTACTTTCATTCTCCTCTTCAACTGAAAGAGACACATCCAAGTATTTTTTTTAAAATAAGGCTTGAAAAGAAGGCAATGATCAGCTGTACCATAAACAGTTGGTTTCCCAACAGCTGTGTCAAAATAAAACACACTAGAGAACACTAAATTTAACTCTTGCAACCATACTGAGACATCTGAAAATTTCTTTTGTGATAAAGAAATCTAAACCCTGTTAGATTGCACTACTAATACCTCATAAGGTACTGCAGGGCTGCCATTAAGAGAAGGTGTCTCTTCTCCAGGCTGAACAAGCCCTGTTCCCTCATTTTCCCACCACAAGGCCTCTCCTGAACTCACTCCAGTTTATCCATGTCATTGCTGTAGCAGGGGACCAAAAACTGTCACTGGACACAACTGAAAAAAACCTGAGCACCATTTTTCCCTTCAGGTGTTTATTTTCATTGATAAGAAGATCACTTCTCTCAGCTGACTGCTCCTTTTACAGGAGAATTAATTAGATTCTAATCAATCAGATTAGATTACAGGCACCATGTAACTACTATTTCCATTATATTAACAATTGCAACAGATAGAGAAAGCAGCTGTGCAATCAGATGAAGTTTTGTACTTTTACACTGAAGTATTACTTTCTTTTTGCCATTTTATAAATCAAGAAATTAAGAATGCCATCAACACTTTTTTGTACCTAACAGCTACTAAACAAATTGAACTACATTTGGTATATAATGAAAGGATTTGCTACTACCCACATGGGTGAAAAATAGTCAGAATGCTGGTAAAATACTTGAAACAAACTATTCCATACCATTAAAAATGACATGTAAATGTTAACTGATTGATGCAAAATTAAATCATAATGATTACTTGTACAAAGTGGAAAATTACATTTATCAGCCACTAAATGTCATAAAATGCAGAAGAGTAAGACTTAACCCTACTTTACATCACAGAACTGGCCTGGTTATGAATAGTGCCTTGAGTCAGATTCCAAACAGATTTAGCAAGAACTAATATTATAAGATCATCCTAGATTTTAAAGAATCCGTTTGCAGGCCTTCAGTGTTCAAATGTGAAGATTTCCAGAGATAACCATGGCCCATTTAGCAAATGTCTAATTCTCAGAAATGCATGCAGTCATAAGTATTAGATATTATTTAAACATCCACATGTTTGAACACTTAAACTGAATGCTCCTAAATTCTTTCAAACTGAACAGGAAATTATATTATTTCACTAAACTCTTTTTAGTTTTTTTGGCTCCGTTTGGGACAATAATTAGAGCTTTCCCTGCAACTTTTGACACTACCACCTAGTTCTGGTTTAGGTAATACCCACCTACCCTTTGAGCTCAGGCACAATAAGGGAAGTCAGTAGTTTTTTCTTCTAGCAGCTCTGCTGGACTCCTACAGGAGAACCAGCAAATCTAGATGAGAACAGTATAAAAACACATTTATTCATAACCTCAACCAAGTAACTTGGACTAATTGCTAGAATAACGGCTATGCAATAGCAGGAAACTGCTAAATATTCTATCTGTTGCTCACCAGCAAACTATCCACCGTAGCAATGTTTCAAGAAACCCCACAATTGGACTGAATCTGCCCTTTTGCGGTGCTCTACATTTTTGGTAGAATCATTGCATATCAACATCCTCAATTTTTACAATTAGTGTTATAAAGAGAACAATCAATGATTTTAGAAGCCATAAATCTGAATCACTGCTTCAGTGACTAGAACGAAATTTCTTCAAAGTTCTTAGGCTGAATATTGAGGTAAATCCCCTTTAAATGACAATAATAGCAGCAAGCACTTTGGCCTAATTCTCAGAAGATGTATGAAAGAGCTGCAAATGGAAGATGAATTCCTAATGTATTGGAATCCTTTGGAAATCTGAATTTGCTTTCTCTATAAATGAGCCAAGTATGACTAAATTTCTATCCATCTCAGTCAAAAGCACACCACTCAATCATCCAATTTCTCTTGAAAAACATCCCCTTTAAAATCATGTATTTGAGAGTACTTTTGCATACAGCTTGTACCAAATTTCATTTTCTCTTTTTTTTTTCCTAAGTGGCGAAGTGATTAATACAGGGTTATTTATCATACACTGGTTCTTTCAACATGATATTCACTGGTGTGAATATTTTTATGAATCAAATTAGTTCCTACATTTAATAAAAAACAGGAACCATAACTACAGGATCAAGTGGATGTGGCTAATGTAGAAAGCAATCAGAGGGACAGTGTTTTGTTGTAGATTAAACATGCCTACAATATCAGTTTCTAACATTCATGTCACCAATAAGCACCTCCAGCTGCTATGCAGTATCAAAGCAGACAGACCCTCAGATGCTGCAGTCAACACCCCCAGGGCTTGTCTGTTGTCATGCAAGTGAGGAGTAGCATCGGGGGTCAAAACTGGCATAATAGATAGAATTGTAATTTTTACTGTCATAGGCATATTCAACTCTGTTTGTGATGGACTTACTATAGCACTGCTTTCACAAATGCCCTACGCACTCAGTATACGACAAACTTTTTAAAGGAGGATGTTTCACTTTAACTTAGCTACCGGTATCACTACTCCTGTAACATGGATTTCCATGCAGGATAATATACCCCTCAATTCTGTGACTGCAATGAAAACCTAGTTTTAAGCCATCAAAAAGCAAGGATTGATTCATTGTTTGTTCTTTACTTGCCAGAATTATGCTGATTTCCTCAGCTCATTAAAGCCCATGCCAGAGAAAGCTAGCTTTTCTTTCCACAAAAAAAGAACAGGTTTCATAGTGGAATTTAAAGTGAAGTTTTAAAAAATAAAACTAGAGTAAATGTTAAGCTCTACTGACCATAATTATTTCAGTTCTTTACTGTGAATACAACTGATAAAAAATTAAATCCTATCCACTTTGTAAGGAGCTTGCCAGATGAAATTTTACCAACTCATTCCTTTACAAATACTAAGTTCCTCATTTCTTTCACTCCTTAAGCTACCCTTCCACTTATCTAGTACTGTCTTAATCTTATTAAGAAGAAATGAACAGATCTTAAGATGTCTTCGGTGCACACACGTTTTGCTCTCAACACCAGCCAGCTTGTACCATTAAAAAGTAATCTTATTCCAATACTGTAATTACATTCACATAAAGATAATCATAGGAACATCACAACATTGAGGACACCTGCAACCCAGCATGTCCTGGAGATCAGCTTATACAGATGCTGGCAGGAATGCTGGTTTGTCATTTCAAAGAAGAAATATTATCATAATTATTATCATAATAACAAGAGGTTCGTGGCAAAAAAACCCCAATTGACTAAATCAATCATGCACGTGACAACTGAACAAAATTGAGTAATCTCCTTCTCTCCTCATACACCCCGTCATTGTATCTTCATAAACATCATGTCCATTGCTTTGCTCTTTATAACTAATGCCACACAATACAAAGAAGTCTTTTACCAGGTACTAGAAGTGCTATTTGGGAGTATCTGAACTAATGCAACATACGTTGGTCACTAGCTTCCCACAGATAAACTGATCACATCTGGATCACTTTTGCTTTCAGAAAGCACTGTTCAGCATTTACTTAAACACCCACAATATGACATAGTTGAAACGTTTCTCCTTTAAAAAAAAAAAAAAACAAAAAAAACCAAGAGGTATGCACAATATGACATACAAAAACTCATCACGTTTCATAGACTGATGAAGGTTTGTAAAATTTAATTTAAATGTTATTTTCGTAAAAAGCACTAGCTCTGGGAAGTGTAACATATCACTAACCAGATATTTGAGACTCAGTAAAATGCATTACTGTCCCATGATCACACATAAAGTTTATGACAAAGAAGTAAATACATCCAAATATGTTAATTCTCAGTCATGTGTCTCACTGAAATTAGAGGATTTGACGTCAGATAAAGTTAAACAAATGATCATTTGGGGTGATCACGTCAATCAACTGCATATTTTCACATTGCAAACAGTAGGTTGTCAGAATTCTAACAGAATCAGCAGAATATCCTATACAAAATGAAGATTCAAACTGAAGCATCAGAATAGAGCTTCCTCTACAAGCCTTTGCAAACCGTGAGGTGGCTGTATTTACCTGTATATATGCAGAAAGTATAGACTTCTTCATCTTTTCAAACTAGTCAGACACAAAAAGAATTTGGCCACTTTTTGTAGTAAGTTGGATGTCATCCAGGCCACAGTGACTTCCACTGAAATTGAAAAATTACAGGAGACTAGTATCAGCAGTAGAACATTGAGGATGCAGAAATTACTCCTGGTGGATAGAACATAAATTTTGGTCAGAATACTGAGAGCTCTACAACTGCTGATATCAAAGAAATAGCAATAGGAGAGCAGAAAAAAACCCCTAGAAGTTTCATATGTTGTTTATATTTGGGTTCCTCAAGAAAGAGAACAATTTTTTCATAGTGTTCTATTTTTACAGAAACAAAGTTAGGAAGAGGCTTTATTTTCTATCAACACTCATAGAATCATAGATCTGTCTAGGTTGGACCTTAAGATCACCTAGTCCAACCATCAACCTAACTCTCTGATAAAAAAATATCACTAAACCATGCCACTAAGCACTACATGAGGCTGATGCCTCAATCGTTTCCTTGAACAATCCGTATTTTGTTTAAACTTATGCTTCCTAACATTTATCTCCTAATAGTAAAATTGCAGACAATAATTCAATGCTGCTGACCAAAAGGCCAACAACACAGCAGCAGCTGCTTCAGAAGAAGTTCAACCAAGCCAAGTGCAGAGTCCTGCACCTGGGATGTGGCAATCCCAGGCACAAATACAGGTTGGGCAGAGAATGGCTGGAGAACAGCCCTGAGGAGAAGG
>VXBW01006629.1:522647-644694 GCA_013400375.1 Thinocorus orbignyianus | reverse complement strand
CACTGGAACAGGTTGCCCAGGGAAGCTGTTGATGCCCCATCCCTGGAAGTGTTTAAGGCCAGGCTGGATGGGGCTTGGAGCAACCTGCTCTAGGGAGAGGTGTCCCTGCCCATGGCAGGGGGGTTGGAACTTGATGATCTTTAAGGTCCCTTCCAACTCTGACCATTCTATGATTCTATAATTCTATGAAGGTGGCATAAAACAGTGTCACTGTAGTCAAAAGTGGGGAAAAAAAATCAATTTTTTCCTGTTCAATCCAGACAATGAATTAAAACCAAAAACAAACAAAAAAAAAATTCAAAGAAACCCCCCCAAAAAACAATATAGAAGATGGGAAAAGATCTCATTATTCAGCCTTCCAGGGCTACAGATCTCAGGTACACAGTGAAAGGCTTTCACATGTCACTACCATCACCTCCCCTGCTCATCTTTTTCAGGCAACCAATATTCTGAAGATCTAACATTGGTAAGTATATTCATGTGTACATCCCTTCTCCAGAATGCATGTTGTTTGCAGTTCCTGTCCTGTATCTCGCAATCTGAGAATGAAGATTTACATCACGTCTCTGTGTTTTTATCTCTCTAGTTATCAACACACATACAAAAATGTGGGTAACACTAAATGAACTACTTGGATTAGAGGTAATTAAAATTATATAAATCTGGGTTCCAAATGATAATCCATAATTAACTCTTATGTCTGACGTTACTATTTAAAAAAAATATTAGGGAGGCAGCTTTTACTGTTCAATCACTCTGTGTTTCTGATAGTGGGGTGTTACACAAGTGGATGTAACACCCCTGTGACTTCACGAGACTGAGGTTTTGATCCAGCCTTCTTGTTTCAGTGATCCCATCTGCACCACTTAGGCTAATAAATCACAACCGTTTCACAAAATAATTGTAATTGGTAAATTACAGAATTCTTTAAAAATATAGTAAAAATTATAACAGGTAAGTATTGTCTCCATCAAATGTATTTTAATACTTGTACTTATGGTATCAGTGGAAAAAACAGCATTACAATGAAAAAAAAAAATAAAGGCCTAACCTGCTGTCATTTTACTGTAGTGCTTAATTTTGAAGATTATAGTCATCATCTTCCCATATTTTTAATTGATTATATAGATGAATTCTTTTAATTCAGTCTGGCTGCATTATATGTGTGTCTTAGGGAAAGTAATTATAATGGAAAGTAGATGGCAATGAGGGGGAAAAGGCACATAATTTTCAATGTGTACACAGATACTAACCAAAGATGTTTACTTACTTTTATCAAAGCAATATCTCTGGAAATTAAAACTTTAATGGAAGCAATAACTGAAGCATAAGCAAAACAATATTAAAGCCCCAATATAATTGTTCATTATATTAAAGGTTTAAAACTGTTTTCCGTTTTTAATTTTACAGCGCACTCAAAGGAATTTATTAGTTTTTAATATTATTATTCAGTTGTACATACTTGGAGAACAATCTACACATATAATATCTCTGGGGAGTAATGCAAGCAAAAAACTGTAAAAACTCAAAAATTATCAGTACAGAATATGCGAGAGTATTTTAATAGCTGAAATGAGGCTTTTTGTTATTAATGATATGCATCAAAACCAATGCTGCCAATTCCCACAATAAGAGCATTAAGATTCATTTCATAACTACTAGGAAGTCTCTTTGCAATTTTTCAAATTAAAAACTCTTCATTTTTATAATGAACAATATGACTTATCCATGATTGCACTTTTTCAAAGGCTAATATCTAGCCATTCAAGATTCACTTTTGACACAGAAGTAGCTCTGTAATAAATTGGTTATAAAATAAGAAACAGGAATATACATTACAATTAATCTCTTTATTTCCCTTTATTTTGACATGAGTTCATATTTTTAATTTGTAAAAACATTAGGCTGAATCCCAAATATAATGAGTTAGAACATTTTGCAAGGTAAATGGAGGGTTTGTTTGTTTTTAATTTGCAGCAAACCCACTCTTCTGAGATTCTCTGTCAAGGTAGAATAGCTGCTAGGAGATTTCCCGGTCCCCCTTCACAGAAAAATCTCAACTTTATATTTCTTAAAAAAGACACTTGATTTTTTTATTAGTAGCAAATCAACAGTAATTTAGCAGTTTGATGTATCAATTGACTTTCATATAAAAAGTCTCATTCAAATTTTCTGCCTTAGAAAAATAAAATGTACTTGAATTCCGTGGGGGGGGGGGGAAGCTTAGCTTTCTGCAGAACAGTACATAAAAATCAACTTATTCTCTTTTTTACAAAAAAAGTCATTTGAGGAAAATGACATTGTATGTTTAAAACAGTAGAAAAAAAAAAGGTAGTTCCATCATTTCAACAAATTGCAAGTTATAAATTAAAAAAGGCTCTAAAAACAATACCATAAGCTCCCGTCAATTATCAAGGTTTGTCTTGTGTCCACAAATCAGCAGTAGAATGTGGCAGTGAGCAGACAGCAGAGCATAATTCAGTAGGATTACAGGTGCTCAATAGTAAAATAAAGCATTATCTGCTAATGATAGTTTCACATTGGATGAATCAATCCTTCTGCCATAACACATGAAACTTTAAAAGAATCATTAGAAACAAAAACCATGACACTGGGGGGGAGAAGGGCAGGAAAAGAAGAAGAATCAAGGCCTTAAACTTCTCCCCAGGGCTGAAATATCTGTCCCATTTCTCTTTCCAGCTCATCCCACTCATTAAGCTGCCTTAAGGGACTTACTTCAAATTATACGGATCAATGGGAGATTCAAAGATCTTTTTAGTCAATTAATTTTGATTCTCTGAAACACAGGTCTCTGCACACCAAGTTACACACACACACCTTGTGACATCAACAGAAGATATTCCTTTTGGTACATTATTTGCCCTACTTTGCTCTCTACAGATACCGCTAAAATAGAGAATGCTCCAATTTACTGAGCATGTAATTGGTCTGTTAGTGCCTATATAATTGCTGGTTGCATTTTATTTCTAAGGAGATTGTGAAGGGATGATAGTTTTACAGCTTAACAGGCTTTTAGACCAACTAGTAAATTAACTCTACTACAGAAAGCATTCTGCTATTGCAATAGCAAAGATGTATTCTCAAAATCCTTTAACTCTTACTCCTCATATAAGAACCCCGATCCAAAGTATTTACTTCCTTCAGCATCATTTTACTGTTAGATAGTTTATATTACTCAGAGCTAAGAGTCTCCTATTGTTCACGGATTATTAGTAATTAGCATTTCAACACTCATTCTATAAGCCTCTCCATAAGTCTTTATAAATCTATAAAACTAACTGGACACTTGTTCAGCCAAATGAGTATGATTTTTTGACTGTAAAAGAACATAAAGCAAAATTAATAAGGACTAATGCAAAATTAGGCAAAAGACATTTGAATCAATACTGCTCATTATAAAGAACAACCCTAAGCCATTCAGAATATATAATAGCACTAATAAAATTGTTACATTCAGTCCATCTAGCAGTATTTGTTGATAAAATTATCTACAGTACAAAAAGTGTTGTTACACAATTAACTTAATGCAAAAAGCATCAGCTTTCACTCCCCAAAATCACTCTATGTATTCTCACTTACTGAATGTGTCCTAAAGGATTTCATTTTTGTTTTAGGGGCAATTACATTATCTTATCTTTCCTCATCAATAATCCAGTTTCTTAGCTGTGCTAAACGATAAGGGCAAAGGACAAATAATTATTCACTTTGGAATCAGGTAACTATGCAGGAAAATGAAGATTTATTTACATTCTCATGTAAATTCAGTAGGAAGAATTTTTGTTTAATGAATTTGATGGTTTCTACTATGTCTACTTCAGATCAAAGGAAAGCAAAACATTTTCAAGCTTCATATTTCCTTTTAAATAAAAGGAAATCCTAACTGTTTTCCTAAAAGTGGTGGCTAATTTAAAGAGTGGTGATAATTTATACAATATTACTCCATTAACCAAGACAAGAGTAACAAATTTTACCTTGGGGCAGGCTTAAAAGAGTGGGTTTTCGTCATGCTTTAAAATGGAATCCATTTCACTTCACTTTACAATCAGATTAGCTGTCTGCCTACAGGTTTCCAGTATTAGTGAAGTGACAGTTTTGAGAGGTCATTCAGCATTATAAAAAAAACACACAAAGAAAACAGGAGTTCTTAAAGCAGTCTGAAAGAATTCTTCAATATTTGTTGCATGTTATGTAAATCCAGGAATTAAAAATCTAGGAGCAGAGGGTTGAAATAAGAGACCAGCCATAAATAGATCAGCATAGAAATATCACTAAGTGTTTATAAAATTATTTCCTGGTATGTTTACAAATCCTATGAAAAACCTCCAAATTTTCCAATTTAAGTTAAACAAATATGAATACAACTAAGGATTCATTTTTATTATCTACATTCTCCTCAGTCTACTTAAGACAGCAAAATAGGCAGATTTCAACAAATTGCAAGTTATAAATTTTTCTGAAATGTAAGCTTTCAACTAACTTGGTTATATTAAGGTACCTTTATGCAACAGTCAATATTATAAAAGGGATTTACAGTATCAGAAAAAAATGGTTGGAAATATACGTGAGTAATCTAGAAACAATTTGAAATCAGGGTAAGCATGGATTCATGCATTTGCTGAAAAGATGCAAGAGAAATAAATGTTTGTTGCCAACACTGTGAGAATCATTCCTTTGAACTTTGTCTTTTTAGTGTATTAAGAAACATTCTGGTAATTTTATGAAAGGATGAAATTTAAGAGTCTTCACTTGGTCTCTTTAAAATTTACTACTCTTCCTACTAGAGATCTTTCATCTCAGGAAGAAAGCTGACTAACACCACAATACTCTCACCACATTCCCATTGCCACACTTTCCTGTTCTGATTCAACATGCTCACGACAACTTCAGACAGTCCAGAATTATAGAAACGTTCAAAATGCACAGCTGAGCATTTCTTACACCATCTCACATTATTGAATCCTGCATATAAGTTTAATACTTTTGATTAAATAAACCTTTAAGTATTTTTGGTGCAAATATTTAGTGCTCTACTACTAAACTTGCAAGCTGAAGAAGCTTATCATCAATTCCAGAAAGTTTTAATGCTTATCCTACAGATCTATTTTACACAGGATGACAATCACTTGAATAAAGTACAGAACTGAAACACACAATGCCCATTTACAATTCTTGGACTGGATCAGAAATGCCTCTGAAGGGGAGAAACTACTTGTGAAAAATCTTGGTGTTACAGAAATTGACTAACCTCTGGATTAATAAAATTCCCTTTGACTTTTGTTAGTTTTAGACTAAGATTGAAATAGTTTGTATCAATAAAAGACAGAAAGCTCCAAAACAGGAAAATACCTTCATTAAAACTAAAGTGATTTTATTAATAATCCCCTGTAAACTTTACTCTTAAAACATTTTCAGAAATCCTTTCTCAAGTAATGAAACTGTTGAGCATCAGCGACTCCTCCACTCCTCCACTAAAGAGGGTCTTGACAGAGTAGCCAGGACTGACTATAACTCATTCATTTTTATTGTGTCTGTCTCATTAACTATTTAAAGATTATATTCTAATTATAGCTGCACTATGACAATGCACAAAACAATAATTATAGCTGCACAAAACAATGCCCTGATTTCACTAGACGTGCTTATTTGACTTGGATGGTATTATTTCAATAATATGCAAGGTTCCATGAAACAAACAATGGGATCTATAAAACAACTGCACTGACTTAGCAAAGATCTTCATGGGCTAAAAATATAGATCTAATTACAGGAGGATATTGATGAGTATTAAATATTTCTGGTAAATTTGAACACTTGATATTAAAATAGTAATATTATTGTTTTGCCTTCCTAAAACTTCTTTCAGATTTGAATACTATTTCATTTTTCATGTCTTCAAAGAAAATCACCATTAAAATTCTTCTAATAACATCCCAAACTTATTTTTTTCATTAGTACCATAGGAAACTCTCAGCTGCTCTTAGCACTTCAAAACCCATTGGCCATTTCAAGACTCTAGTCCCAGTTCCACAGGTTTTTGGTTTGTTTTTAAGCTCTTTCAGTAGCTTTTCTGCCATAAGTTAAAGCTTACTGCAGCCTGGAGTATTATTGAAAGCATTTGCACATTATTTGATTACAACTTTACTCGCTTTTCTATATTTTTTTTTTCTTTTAAAATACGATGTTCTTGGCACCAACGGGGAAAGCCATCTCCATGCATGATTCCCTAAGGTTTTGGCATCTGCTTTAAATGCTAGGGTCAATATCAGACTTAGCACTTGGTCTTGACTCTAAGTCAAGTTTTAAACAGTTTCAAATTATTTAGGTATTCATACGTACACCTACAGATCCTGAAAACACCGATCTATACAACTGCTAAGAAATTCAGTGAGACGCAGAAATGGCAAATAAATATACCTCATGAACTTTTCTGTTCTCACATGCACCACGTGCTCTAGCTACATGGGTAAGTAAAAGAAAGAAAAAGCTCAAGGTTTTTCACAAGAAGCATAATTTTATGTTCCTTGAACAAAAATGTAAGTATTAACAGTCACACTTACTTGCTGGTCCACACAAGTATCTTCATGTTTAAGATCTGGATTTTGCAAAACAGAATCTGCATACACAGAAGGCATAAAATATAAGAGCAAGGGGGGCACAGTTGGCTGACATAGGAATAGTTTCAGTAAGGCCACATATATTTATGCCGGTATCGTGTTTTCTGTGAATGTCTTTCATATTTGCTTGGTCAAGACATATTTCTTCTTTCCCAACTGATTCTTAGATTATTGTGGGTTTTAAGTTACAGGAATTTAAATGCTACCTAATGGTAATTTAAAAAGCTGTTGAGTGGCAGTTAAGATTTAATCAATGCCAACAAAAGAGAAACTCGGATTAAAAGGTTCATATGGGTCCAAAGGAATCCTGTGCAGTCATCACTGCAAACTTCAGAAACAGCCAGTGAATGCGTGTGCTAATCTATGACCTCATTTTGACAATGCAAAGAGAGCAATGATACCACTTGCTCTTGTAAATGATCTTGCAAATGCAAATTACAACTTCAACTTTTCAATAGCAAAATCTAACTGGTCTTTTGCTGCGAGATATTTGTTGCTGATTTGCAGAGTATGTAGCTATGTTAACTTTTTTGTAAAGATCTGGTAAAAAAATCTTTTAAATTCGAAAAATCAGTTGTGAAATCTATGTAATTTTCCTTTAGATAAAAAACCATAAAATTTGTTTTCTCAAACAAATGTGGAATTGAGGAAGTAGGTGATTATTAGTTTTGTGAGAACCCACTTTACTTTAGCCTCTGTAAAAGCTACAGAATATTACATTGTAAACTATGCCTTGAAAATGTAGGAGAAGTAAACTTAACTCAAAAAATAATAATTACGTGTGAAGGCTTTGTGCTTACTGCATCTACCATCAAATGAACTAACTATGAATTGGAAAACGTGAGTGAAAGTAACAGTGCCAAGGCTCCTGGATGCCACTGGGCAAAGCATTCACAAACAAATACCTACATTTTACACTAATTTCTATAGGTTTGTTCCTATGAGCTCCTTCACTGTGATGTAAAGTTCACGGAAAATAAAATAAAACATTCTACTGTTATCACAACATCAATAACTTCTCTGAAGACAGACTACTCAGAATCAGAAAGGGCTCCTGGTTAAGAAGCAAGTAATTAAGTTGAGATTCAGCCCTCAACTACCTCAAGGAGACAATAGAATAGAGTCAGTTTTCAGTTTTACTCAAATGCCAGAAAACGTATCAGCCTTTTCAAAAAAATATCACAGCAATCAGTTCACACCAACAGTATAAATTAACTCTGTTCACCCAGGACGGTCATTCCACATATACTCTTCCATGCTAACTGCATTTCTGTGAAAGGGAGTAAAATCATGAGAAGGAACCCATTTTCTGTGCACCCATGTTTTCCATCCTTTGTGTAGAGGTTATTTCCCCCTTGATCTTACCCAGGCTCATCTTCTGATACCTCTACATACACTGAGCTAGGAATCACACATTTTATGAACACTTTCATCCTTCAGCACATTTGGAAAGTATCTTTTAGATACATTTTTCAAGGTGTTAAGCAGGTACTGGGTATATATATACCTGGAATAGACACCTGGTACAAGAACTGGTTTTTCAGTGTTAAGAACCAGTGCTGGTGTGGTTTAAGACCATAATGAACATAGATTTACCTTGCAGACTCCTAAGCAAATATATATTTTAAGGAAAAACATATGCAATTAGGCAGGTTGCTTTTTTAAACACACATAATTAAGATGCAAATCCAGTAAGTACATTAGTTCCATGTCTGGTAACTATTTTGTTATTGTGTTTGATATTACTACTGATTCAACACATATCTGAGCTTGGTTTACTCAGTAGATATTTCTATAACATAGTTTTCATCTTTATTGTCTTTCTGACACATTATACAGTTGTTCTTTCTGAAAATACAACACAGTTAATTATTAAGAAAAAATATCACTTCAACAAGTAAGTCATGCAGGAATAAAAATGCCACACAAGATAAGAATTTCTAAATAAATAGACTGAAAACTCAAAGGTCGTAATGTGTGAAGATCCCAAGTTACAACTTACATAGTTAAAAACACTATGGTACCTTTCAAAATAATCTTTGTCAGTCTCCTACTGCTTAAATGTTACACAAGCAGACAAATTACGTCTTTTCAATAGAAAGCAATGTTTTCAAAATTGCTCAGGATAATATGAAAGATGGAAGTTCTTCCAAGAAGTAATATAAGCATTATCCTTCTGTAACTCTTTCTCCATAGCTCTCTTCATAACCTTCCTGACACACTGCAGCTTGTGCTTTTGAGAAAATTGCAAAGTTCTGAAAGACACACATAAGAAAGTCCATTCTTGCTGTAGTTCTGTCTTAAACTACTGTAATTTTATTTGATGCTTGGTTAAGAAGGTGTATATCCTCACCTTACCGCACAACAGGATTCTTGATTCTTGAGCTGTGGGAACAGTGCAAACACCACCAGCATACAAACAGAACATAACCACCACAGAAAAAAGACGGGAAAACAAAAAAACCCAGATGGTTGTACTTTTGTAACAAAACACATTAAAAATAAATGGAAAAATATTATTCCACCAGGAGAGGCAAATCACTGGAAAATCACGTGTAAATGGTATACTGAGGCTCAAGATCTATACTACAGTTACATATACACATCCACGCAGTGAAGACAACTCATTCAAAATAAAGAACAAAATGCCTTGAGAAGAACAGAACTGACAGATCCCGGTCACTTTCAGAATAAAACAGTGAGTTTTGTGTCTTAAATTAAATGTTCTTGCTACGAATGAATGTACCATCCCATAATTTGAAAAGTATTTACAGTTGCGGCTGTGCTGAAAACAGAATTTCTAAAAGCAATGTTACATACTGTTCATTCATGTTTTGCAGTATTCTAACAATTAAGATTTTAGTATTAACCATCTGCGTATTTTCTTCAGCTGTGACTCGATAACAGAACATTCTGTCTCATGAGCGTATTTGACTCACCACATGGAGCACAATATGTTTACTTAAGAATAGTAGTGCTTTAGGACAAGCTGTTTAACATAGGATGACAGTACTTAACCAGAAAAGGCACAAAAGGATCTTCAAGAAGGTTGTACTAAGAAATTCAAGGAAAATAAAAGCTTGCAATAATCTGTATGAAACATGGATTTTTTTTTTTATTCTTTTGCAATTCAAATGTTTTAAAAAATAGAATCATAGAATCATCCAAGACAGAAGGGACCTCCAAAGGTCATCTAGTCAGGGGGACCTCCAACTAGACCAGGTTGCCCAGGGCCACATCAAGCCTCACCTTGAATATCTCTAGGGAAGGGGCCTCAACGACCTCCCCGAGCAACCTGTTCCAGCGTTCCACCGCCCTCAGAGTAATGAACTTGTTCCTAATATCCAATCTAAATCTACTCTTCTCCAACTTAAACCAATGCCCCTTGTCCTGTCATTGCAGGTCTTCGTAAACAGACTCTCCCCATCCTTCCTGTAGGCCCCCTTCAGGTACTGGAAGGCTGCTATTAGGTCTCCTCGAACCTCCTCCTCTACAGGCTGAACAACCCCAGCTCCCTCAGCCTATTTTCGTAGCAGAGGTGCTCCAGTCCCCCGATTATTTTCATGACCCTCTTCTGGACCCATCACAATTTAGATTATTTACATAATCTAAAGAATACGCCGAGAAAGCACATGTTGACTAATCCCGATGATCAGAGAGCTGTAAATTTTAATTTCATTTTTTAATTCCTTAACAAATATGCTTGTCTCAGGACTAGTGTCTTGACTTTAAGAAGCTGAAGAGCTTCCTTTGTTTCAAAAGACCAGTTAGGAGAATCTACTTCCATTAATACACATTTTATGTTAGCCAAGGTAATGTAAACAGTTTTCAGAATTTTTGAGAGAAGTTACACTGCTTTATCAATAATTCAAGTCTAGTTACACAGCACTGGAATGTGCTGCTGGGTTGAGGAACAACATCATTTGGTTTTATTTTACTTATGGAACAGTTCTTTCACTACAAAAGACTCTTAAAATACCATCTTCGTCAACATCTCTACAGAGATGCCTATAGAGACAGTGTTTCTTAATAAGCAGTGTTTACTGCTTGGCTGATTTTCATTTACTTCTCCCATGCTTTTCTAGAGAGAGTTGTAGTTAATAATGTAATTATTTAGACAAAGGAAGATCATTTCTTATTACTTTGGATATATGATTCTAGAAATCTGTAGAATTCAAGAAGTCACTTGGTATTTTTAACATATTGAAAACTCCAAACCTCATAAATCCAATCCCATCCCAGAAATTTATATTTCAAATTCCACCAACCAAACAACAGGCTGAACCCTCCACTTAGTTGCTGCTGCTGCACTCAATCACTCAGACTAGTACAGCCTACACTGTAGTATGTTATTCTTCGCATAAGTAACCAGCACTTACAATAGTCACCTCTATATTGTTTTCCCCCGGCCTTACTCTGCAAATCTGCCTATATTCATCTCTATTCCACTCT
Organism: Thinocorus orbignyianus; assembly: GCA_013400375.1. Taxonomy (NCBI): domain Eukaryota; kingdom Metazoa; phylum Chordata; class Aves; order Ciconiiformes; family Thinocoridae; genus Thinocorus; species Thinocorus orbignyianus. The sequence goes on along the minus strand of VXBW01006629.1, from coordinate 633,607 downwards.
CATTTCTCCCAATTTATGAATGAACATCTGGTCCTGAGCTAAATTTTCAACCAGATGAAGAGACTGTGAGTGGCCCGTAAACAGCTTTCAAGTTTTCCAGAGCAGGTCAAAGACTGAAAATGAAATACATTTATAAACTGGGCAGTTTGAGAATTTAGCAAGATTTATTTATAATCTGATCGTAACTCTCAGATATCACTTCAGAAAGTTTACAAGTCTGTCCTCATCTGCCAAACTATCTCAGTTCCAAATTCCTAGTGACCAGTTCTTTCACACACAGCTAGGTTAAGTAAAACAGTTGGCAAGGATCACAACACTGTGCATAAATGCAATTTTCTAAACAGATGGATACATTTATTCTTAGCCCTTGTTTCAAAAGAACACTTTGAGAAGACTCAGAGAAATATATCAAGTGTTCATTCTGTGACAGGTTGTGCACACAATCCTGCTGAAAATGATGGAAGTAGTTGTAAATTATGAAAAGCTGCAGTCTAAGGTCTCATAACTTAGTGGCCTAGATATTAATAAGGATATACATACTAATAATGATGAAGCAGTTGTCCATGGAAAAGCTGATTTAGAGAATATTCAAGTTTTATCTTTCTGACAGCTCACATGGGAGCACATACAGTATTCATTTCTTTTCATTGCACAGGAGTCAAATTAGACTATTGTTTAAAGATAAGGGGCAGTATCATCCCACTTGTGTGACCTACTTATTCTATTTAATACTTTCCAATCTTTAGCAAGAATGGTATAGAGACAGGGTAAAATGCAACTCACAGCAATACAAAATTTCAGTAATTCCATTTATACAAAGAAGACTTATTCCAGTTTTACACCAAAATAAGTGACATTAGATTGTGACCTACAGGAAATGTCTTTTTAAATTTCTTCCTTATCCAAATAGAACAATATCAATGACTAAGCACTGAATTCTCTGCTGAAGCATTCCAACTGAATAATATTTGCATTTGGGGTTGTATTAAAGGATTACTCCTAGTTAATATCAATATAAGCTAACTGCAATTTGATCGTTTATGCCTGTGACAGTTTTGGAAACAGAATCCGGAGTTCTGACACACAATCCCTACAAAACCACTATCATGACACACTCTGTTTTACCTTGATATTGTGACCTGAAACATTTCTTGTGTTGCACAGCAGCCACCCAAACAGGCCTCTTTTTCCATACTCTGTTACCACAGAGACTTATTCTTTAAGACAGATCAGAAGTAACAGTTTAAGTTAATTATGCACAAGGGACTTAAATTATCCTTAAGCAGAAGCTCAAGCCAATGAGAGTCAGAAGCAACTTAGCCCTAGTATTCCCTTCCTGAATTTTTTGTTCTTAATCACTGACATATTTGTTAAGATCACTTCAGCTCAAAACCATTACAGCACGATATGGCAATGAAAGCTCAGGAAGAATTTTAAAACAAGCAGGGATTCAGGCTCACTAACCTAAGAAGAGTTGAAATAAAGTTACGGGCCTTTTGAAACGCAGGGTGTAAGTTTGTTTCTCTTCCAAAACAGATGCTAGACAGATTCATACTATCACAAAGTACAGTTTGTGACAGGGAGAAATAGCTTCTCAGAGTACCATCAGTTTACTCACGATACTGTGCTGAGTTGATTTATCTCAGCGTGCATTTTACAATCTAATGTTTATTCCTACTAAAGACAGCAAGATAACACAGCGAAGCAAACAACCTGTGCTCTTGTTTATAACACACTTAATCAGCAGAACCAAAGCAACTTCCACAATGAGATATTAAAGATATTTAATTTTAGAATTTATTGCTTTTCTCATCATCATCATCTCTCAAACCATTAACCAATTAGCACAAAGCCTGGATACAGAAAATAAGACAGCTAAAATATCTGTCAGCTCCTCAGACACTGATTCACAGCTTGACCAGTGCCCCACAAATGAATACAACTAAGAATATGTCCACTTGCCATTCCCTTGACACCAAGACTGCACTTAGCAATGAAAAACTGATTGCAGGAGGAACCTTTCTGTGCCCTCTCACAAATGCATTGATATGTAAAAAAAATATTTACTTTTATTTCCATAAACTAATTAAAACAACTGAGAAATAAAAAAAAAAAAAAAAACTTTCTCAAGATGCCCTTTTAAAGACATTGGTTTAAGCATGGACTAGAAATATTTTCAGTGAAAACTCCATTTGTTGGCTATTGCTATAGCAAGACAAGTTAAGAAACCATGTCGATTAGCAAAAGGATAAAGAATCAATTCACTTTTCTCATTAAAAGTAATTGTTTCTGAAAATGCTACCAAATCCAGGTGCTTGAGGAGCAGCTTTACAGAGTCAAACATCTTCCTTTGAGAACATGATATTACTTTAAAGTCTTTAACCAGACTAATAAATGAAGGTAGAGCACAGTAGAACGACTAAATGTAAAAGCCTTATGTGGTGCTTACAATGAATGTCTGGCCAAATAAAAGCAGGTGACTGCATACCCTGTAGTTAAAAGTAACAGAGGGAGTATTCTCTCCAAAGCTGACGCAATCACAAAAGGTTCTCACATATTATCCTGGACAGCATATTTAAGAGTAAACTAATTTTCCAACATTGTAAAAAAAAAAAAAAAAAAAACTGCACCAAGAATTCTTTTTGCTTTCCCTTGTTAAAACCAAGAGATTTGGGGAAAAGATTTTATCTGAGATTTGGGAGAAAAAATATCAAAGATCAATCCAGAAAATTATAAGCAAGTCAGACTGATTTCAAGTCCCTGGGAACACATTTCTGGGCAAACAACTGCTATGGTGAGTGGGAACAGCTGGTATGGATTTGTAAATGCCTGGTGCCTGTCCAATCTGGTCACTTTGTATGATGAAATAATTTGTGTAGATGGAGAGAGCAGTGAACATAATTTATCTTAAGTTTAGCAACACTACCTCTAACAGTATTCCTGTGTTTAAATTAGGATGTTATGGTCTACCTGAGTGGACAACCAAACAGGTAAAAAGCTGGTTGGGTGACTAAATGGTAGAATTAGCAGCTTGTACTTTACCTGGATGCTGATAACAAGTGAAGTACTGCAGGAGTCCATGCTGGAATCTTTCCTGTTTAGTATCTTTATCTCTTATAACATAAACTGGAGAAGGATTTATGGCTATGAGATGTCACACTCCTAAAGTTTGCAGAGAACACCTACGGAACAAAATAAATGAGAGGATATGGTTAAATATTTTCAGTAAATTTGGAAAGAACATTTTGTTCCTGTCTATATAGTCAAGAATAAACTACAGGTTTATGGAAAAATCACAATTCCAATAGATGTCCTTAGACCACTTTTCTTACCAAGTGTTTTCCTAAAATCAGTCTTTTACTGTTGTTCCTGCTCTTCCCCGATACGTATTTCACTTGCTGAATTCCAGCTAAGAAATCGAGCAGTATTTCAATAGAGATTCTTCACAGAAAATACTCCAACTGGTAAATAAATTACCAAAAAAAGACAAAAATAATTTAACTCCCTACTGCATCTGAAATTCTGTGTTTATGATTTATTTTCATTGGTTAAAAAAAAAAGAAATATTTTGAATCAAAAACTTAATTGAGTCAGAACATATTTTATACATTGGTCATAATTATCTAAAACTTATAAAGAAAAAATACAGAACACCAGCACCACTTGTCTGTAGTTTTAAAACAGAGAACAAAATAGGACTGAGCGAGGCTATTGCTCTAGTCAGAGATAGGAGCCAAAAAAAAGACAAGGGAATAAATCAACAACAGATTTTTATCCGGAGCTATTCTTCACATTAAAAATGTGAGTCTTTATAAAGACTTGGCATAAAGCTTTCTTGTTAGAGACCATGCCATCTCCTCAGATATACTGCCAAAAACCAACACAGGGATAAATGTATGAGAAAACTCCTGTAACTGACCACCTCCAATGAAAATAGAAATTGCATTCAACAGACTCTCAGTTAAGAAAAGCCTGTATTTGGATAGACTAAAGAGACTGAGCCAAGTAATTTAAACATGTCAGTCAACGACATCAAGTTCCTCTGCATTCAATACATTTTGTGTATTAGCTGCTGACAACTATCTGGTGCCTATTCAATATGCAAAAGAGATAAGGTTTTACACCCGTGTACTTTGGTTATACGCAAAGATAATAGTTCACAATTAACAAGTGCAAAGATATCCATAACAATGTTCTAACACTTTGATTCTTATCTCATGAGTCAGAATCTCTTTCAGCCTATTTGGCCATATCATAACACCCTTACTGGGCTAAATGAAGCCTCCATTCTGCCAGTAACAATGGACACAAAAGGAAATAAGCTGACTGTAGCAAAATTCTGGTTATCAAGTCTATACACACATATTCTAAGAGGACATATATAGGTGAGAATGACATTATTAACAGAGTTTGTTCAGGTAAACCAATTTGGCCATTTCTTTTCTAGTACCTTATCCTTAAAACTGGATAAGTTTATGTAAAAATCAACCTTTATGAAAAAAATTAACATCCGTATGTGTATGCACATAAGTAAGCATCATTCTCCCCTTTTATTGAGTACTATTCAAAACCATCACAAAAGCACAGCACAGGAGGATGTCAACTGTATTGATGCTGCTGGAGAAGCGCATCTAAAATAAGGAACTGACTAAATTGGATGAACACCTCTTCAAAAGTAAGATTTGAACACACGAACCAAATTAACTCATGTAGAAGTTCATCTTCTTCCTTCGCATAACGTTGAAGATGTCTGTGGCAACACGAAAAATAACATTAAATAACTGCCAATTTAAAGGGCTTTTAACTCCTAGTCAAATCACTTGTATTAAAGCCTTTCAGTGGCTTGAGCCCAGTTTCCTACTTTAGTTTCTAGACAAGTTTGATTTAAACCATAAGCAAACATACAGCCTGCAAGATAGATTTTGCCTCTGAGAACAATTTGCGTCTCAGGATCTGCCCTGGGATCTGTGGTCCCATCATGGGAGAGATACTCACTAAGTGTCCAACCACTATTAAGTCATCCCCATAGTGTGACGGATCAATGTCTTTGGTGTAAAGAGAGCACACGTACACGCACTAGTCACTAAACCAAAGGCTTTTGGGTTTGCACAGCGAAGTCCAATGTTCACTCTCCAGGAACGCTGAATATGTGACAGCTGAAAAGATCCGCCTTCCTTTATATTACAGATGTATAACAATATGTCAAACACATACGCAGATATCCCTTACAATGTGATTGCATCATGTGACAGTCAACAGAGCTCAGTATGCAGTTCAATAAGCAGCTATACAAGCCTTTCCAGATAAATTATGCACAATCTTCACTTAAGAAACTGTCTAGTCTTATAATAGGATTTTAAGTTTTGCTTAACATGTCACATTAACCGAGTTCTCAAAAGAGTTCACAGTGAAAGAAAACAAACATGCCAGTGTTTACATTGATATTAGCTGAAAGTGTAGACATAAGTTGATGAAATATTTTTGCTAAAACAACAGTTGTAGGTAGTTTGACATAAGAAGAAGCAAAAAAAAAAAACCAACAATCGTTACTTTTTGATAAATATTTTTTACAGTATTTGAGGAACACTGGAAAACTTTTCTAGTATTGTTTCTGAAGGACAAGCAATACATTTCCTTTCTACAGAAAATACTCAGCGAAGCTCCCCTTGCTCCAAGTTCTTCAGAGGAGACTGCATTAGGGAACAATGTTGCAGAGAACAATTTCTTGCACTTCAAGAAATATTACCTCTTTCTGTATAAAAATTCTGTCCAATATTTAACATTACATAGTATCAAAATGAAATTATGATCAGACCAAAAAGAAAGGAACTATACTTACACATACATACAGGCAGCAGCAGTATTTCTTACTGAGATATCACTAAAGAAAGCTGATATGAAATAAGTTAAATATTTTTATAGCAATTTTAATATAATTCTAACTAATAAATTACAAATTTCATTTGACAAAATCATTCAGTATTCTGCTATTTTCATCAAGATAACCATTATCCTAGTAATTGCTAAGCTGGATCAGATGACTTGCGCTTCATTTGCCTTTCCACAATTTATTAAAGGGAGGTGTTTTCACAGACTATAAAATAATTTTATTGTCTAAGATGCGAGGTGCCAAAAGTATTTCCAGTCTAAGATCTAGAAATTAGGAAAGAACATTTAGAAGTCGCTGTGCATACCAACTTACAAAATGAAAGAAAGTAGGAAAAAAAAAACCCCGCACTAAAAACCATAGAAAACTCCTACTAAAAAAGAAAATAGTAATAGAGTATTACTAAATCTTTTTTTTCTAAAAGTCTCCTGGTAACTGTGTGTATGTTCTCATGTTGTCATCCTAATAAAACAGCATTCAGAGCTACATATTTTATTAACAGATACAAATTCTATAACTGATCATTCTGCTGCTTCCTATTTTACAGTAACCTTTATCATTGGGAGTCAAAAAAATTTTCCCTTCAGCTAAAATTGGTCTTAAGCAACAAATACAAGTCTCATGCAAGTTCTTGTCCCATATTCTTTTAGTTCACACACATACACGACTTGTGTATTATAGAATCATCCAGGCCAGAAGGGACCTCCAAAGGTCATCTAGTCTGACCTCCCCACAGTCACAGGGACACCCCCAACTAGACCAGGTTGCCCAGGGACTCATCAAAACCTCACCTTGAATATCTCCAGGGAAGGGGCCTCAACAACCTCCCCGGGCAACCTGTTCCACTGTTCCACCACCCTCGTAGTAAAGAACTTGTTCCTAATTTGTTGCAGTCAAAAACCTATACTGATTTATACCAATAAATATCCAGTTTATGTTCTCTCTTTTACCTTTACTCCAGATTGCATTTGAGACAGACAGTAATAAAGCAACAGAGCAACCTTGTTAGGTGATAGATAATTCATTCAAGTATCTTTAAACACCTGACTTCAGCAAGAATGCCAGCCGAATCTAGCATCCTGCTGTCTCAAACAGTCATCATTAGTTATAATTATTCACACTTAATAAATATTAATATGTTGAATCACATCTAATTTACATCTACATTCCCTACTCAAGAACAAGAGAAGCTACGGTCTTGTGTTTATTAGTAAGTGGTGTCATACCTGAGAGCTATCCAGACCTACAATACATTCATCTCAGATTTGGGGAATACCCAGTATGCGACAGCTGCATACAGAGCAAATACTGGCCATCAGCAATCCAGTGAAGCCTTTCTAACATTCGTGGCACTATGACAAGTCAGCATCTCCTAAATTCAAACCTTTTCTCTTTATAACAAGCAATACCAAATACTGTAGCCCTTCAGTGCTAGCTGAGGAGCGAAGAAAGAACAACGGAGAAACCAGGAGACTCCTAAAACCTCCAGGTAGGACAAAGAGTTCATGTCCACTAAGTCATTGTTTTGGGCTCCAGTTTCATCTTTAGGATCATCCCAGTTTACTGAAGTTTGCCACTGGCCTCAGGCCAGGCCGCATACTCCAGTTCAGTCACAACATGGCCAAATTCATACATATTGCATTGGTAAGCTTGAGCTTGCAATGTTCAATGATTCTGTATCATTGAAATAAAGCATTTACATGTTCTGTGGTTTCTCTCACTTAGTAAGTATCCTCTTCCACCAATCAGCACTGAAAACTGAGCTATTTATCTTTATCACGGGAGATTTAAAGGCTGCCAGGATCATTATATTGTGCTTTGCACATCAGAGCCTGCACGAGAATGAGGAGCTCTTCTGACTGTAGTGATACAGACTCAAAGTAGACTTATAGTAGGAGCCTTTTGTGCCTATACTCCCTGTGTAGGTAAGAGGCACATGAATATATAGAGATGCCAAATGATTCAGTACTGTCATTTCCAACTTGAGAGCACCCAAAGGTCAAAGACTACAAAAGTAGTCAAACCAGGCCAAGGCACCTTTCCTTGTACCTACTTGTCTTGTGTCATCCTAAAGACTGATGGTCCATCCTATCTAGCCTTCAAATAGTATGGATGACAAGGGGTGACAAGACAGTACTCTGACTTGTAAATTCCAAGAATCAAACACTTAAGACAGGTAAGGAAATCTGCTTTTACGACTGCCAATGAAGGCACGGCTAGCAGAGCAATGCACTGATGCAAATTCAACTTAAGAGCATTTCTATTTCAGTATTCATGTTTTCTCCTGTGCTCCCAGTACACCACAATGAGTTAAAAGCATGCATCTGTTGAGGCAATATAACCCAATGTAAATGACCAAGAGCTACTGTATTTTAAATAAAGTATTTGTGCTACAATACTACCATGTCACTATGCTACCAGCATATAAAAGCAGTGAATAGCTATCACCACAATTTATGGAAGACTGTATATTCCCATTTGTGGTTGTTGTAGAAGTCTTAATTCCAGGAACACAAGCAATATAATTTAAATTCTTGATCTTTGTACTTCCACACAGTAAAGCCTTAGAAATCAATTACAAGGTAGATATAGGCATTATGCATCAAATCAATATCAAAATGATCTAGCCTACTCAGCTACAAAAGTCCAGAAGAGGAACCTGATTCTATAGGACCAACAACTGAAGGAAGGGACATTTTTCTGAATGTGTATTCTGTGTTTGCAGTCTGATGAATTAGAACTCCCTAGTGCTAGATCTAAGTTGCTTTACCACCAAAAGGAATAATTTGAAATAAACTTTAGGCCTTTACTACACTGAAATAATTTAAGCTTCTACTTAGTGATAGCAAAATATACTTCCTTAACTAAGAAGAAAACAAAAATTGTAGTTATACTCCTTCACATCACCTTAAAATATTATCAATATACCAGAAAAAGACTCAAGTGGTGTCCTCATTCTTTGAGCTCCCAACTCACAATAATTTTTTTTTATTTTAAACATTTCCAGCTGTAGCCTGTTTTCTTTTTACTGACATACTCTTCTTCAGCTCCTCAAAACAAATTTAGATCTATTTTTCTGGCTGCCCGGTATTTGCACTCCTTTGGCTCTTGAGCCTGACCTATTCATCCCCTACCCCATAAATCTGTCACCTCATTTTTGTTTAAGGAGGAACCAAACTTAACACCTCCACAAACAGGTAGCAAATAAGATCTTAGCAACTCAGGACAGAGGAGATTATTATATCTGGACTAAGGACTACCATGTTGTGGAGACGACAGGCATTTATACCCTTTACTGGACCACTGTTAAGCCTTTTCTACTAACAAGTAATCAGTAACATTTAAGGAGGGAAACTGACTGCAGTACATAAACGTATACAAGATCACATCTCACACCAAAACTAGAACGTGTATCTAAAAAACTCACTCAGATATCTAACTAAAATAGACTTTAAATTCATTCTACAGTAGGTCTCTCCTGGTACTTGGACTTTACTACCAAATTAATTCAAGGGTTACAAAAAAGGCTTTGATAGAAAACAAGAAGCAATTCTTTACTCATACCATTGTCACTTGAGGGGGGCTGGGGGAGGATTAAAAAAAATAAAATCTTTCTTTAAAATCAAAATTTTCCCTGCAGACTAAAGCTGCTTCAGTGTGCATGTAGAAAGAGTATCTTCAGTAGATGTATCTAAAATACTAATTTACAAACAATAGCTAAAGATTTACACGTGAAACAGGAAAACTTCATTCAGTACAAGAATTAAATTGCATACAACTAGCACAACACATACACGTAACATTTGCAGGTAGACCACGATATTTCCTTGTTTGAAATCATAAGCATGAACTAACAAGTATGAACATCTTATTAAAGAACTTATAAATTACTATAATCATACAAGTCTTATTACTGTACATAGTTTCAGTTTCAGTCCCACCTTGGAAAACAAAGGTAATAAGGGAGTGTGACATAACATGGCTCTTTACATTAACACGAATATGTAGAAGCACTTCATTAGAGAAAGACTCCACTGCAAGCAAAATTTGTCCATGACTCAATACAACAGAAACTAAAAGTTCTGCAGACCACAGATGAATAGGGTGAGAATTTAAGTTTCTTGTTCATCATCTTTTAAATTGTATACTAGAAAACACTTAAATTTAAATTTTAATATTTATATATTCTAAATAGAATGAATGTATAGTTTAGGNTGTCTTCCCGGGCCCCTCCCGACAGGTATTGTTAACAATTATTATAATTAACTCAGGTTTATTAGCATTTCTAGAGTACTGACTTCTAAGGTTGGTTGAAGCAGGGTGTAGGGGGATGTGTGGAATTATTTTTATTTTTTTAAAAAAGTATCCTATAAGAGTAGATACCTTCTAACAACTTTGTCCAAAAATTGACAAATGTTTGCAAAGCACATAAAAAATTTGGAAGTAAAATGTTAAAAGATAGGCTTCTGAGTTATGTGCATCACACCTGAAAGATATTCAGAAGAGTTATACTAAAGGTTAGGCCAAGAAACTTAAAGCTGAAAAAAAAAAATTATCAACATAATTTTGGGAAGCAAAGTATTAAGAAAACAAAGTGTTTGAAATCCAGATTTATGAAACCTGAGAAATTTGGTCTCTGAAAACTTCAGCCTAGATGTTAAGCATGCAAACATTAGACCTGTTTTCTATCATCTGGGCAAGGATGAACAACTTCAGTTCAGTAGAAAATTAGTCTGGTAGCTAGAGGGGAAAAAAAGAAAATAATTAAAAGAATGTTTTTTTCTTGTGAAGGCTAAGGCTGTGACATGAAATATATCTCTAAGCTGAATACCTGCAAAATATTGTTTAGATTTACAATTTCATCTTATCATTGATGAGAGCTTTTCTTTGGAATACTAATTATTTTACCCACGCTTGTTTGTTTTCCCCTCACCTTTGTTTTTTTTCCAGAAACTGAATAGAAAAATAGAGTTGGAAAAGAAGGTAACTATGTAAAACATTTGATAAGATTAAAATGATAATTTATGACAGTGCCTTAGAATAACTGCATTATTCATAAGAACAGTTTTCCATGGTTTTTTTTTTTTTTTTTTTTTCCCCTTAAGGCATAGCCAGTAAGACAAAACTGTTGCTAAATAGCACCTTGGTCCAAATAAAGCATAGTGAGCTAGCAGGCAGGGAAAACTCATTTCAGGTGTTCCTGTAACATGCTGTGTTCTAATTCTGGCCATGACCTTTACCTTCAGCAAATCAATGTAACTGTTTTTCGTGGGTCTATCTTGCAGGATTTTATTTTAAACTTGGATCAAGGCTGTCTCACTTTGCTTGTTCACAAAGCACCTAGTTCAATAAGTTTTGATCTCTTCTGGAAGTGTCAAGGTGCTGCAGGACCACAAAAAAATAAATCCTTCTCCGTGTGCGTGTGTGTGAAATGGGTCTCTGAGGTGGAGATATTTAGCTTAAGAGAAATATGGATGCTCTGATAAAAGCTTATCAAACCATAACCTAGTTACAATATCTGAAACAAAATGTGATACATTTCCTTGTTTTGCTTAAAACTCTCTGTAATGACCCACTAATACAATGTTTAAGACATAAGAACAGTTGTTATTCTATGTGATACATAGAAAAACTCAGTTTCCAGTGAAGAAACTCTTTCAAGCTCATTCATCTTTGTCTACATGACAAAAATAAAACCAGCAGTCAACTATCCTTTGTACATACTTGCATGCAGACAGACAATCTAAAGAGGACAAGTAAATAATTTACTGTTTATTTTACACTTAAATGATAGTCAGGAAAAGTTTTTTACAGGTGAACAAACTGTGTTTACCATCTTTAGATTACGAAATGGTTCTGCACTGGAAGTAACACTGTAAATGCACAGATTTCCCTCAATAGTTAGCCCTCAGGCTCTTGAAGGACCAAGCACTAATCAACCTGTCAAGTACACTGACCATAACAAGTTTTATTCTAATAAGAGCTGAAAATAAAAAGGTCACACATCAATTAACCTAAGACCCTGTAACTATCTATGCTTTTCACAAACTACACATTTTCATTTTCCATTACCTCCCTACTTTCAAATTTTAAACAACTTTAAAAATTTTACACAAAATTAGCCTGGTCTTCTATTTTGAGAATATTGCTAAGATTTGTCTTTAATTTATTCCTGTGACTGACAGAGTATGCTGGATCATATATGGTTATTACAGTTACCTAAAATTAATGAATCAACACCAAACTTGAAGGAGACAATAAAAAAGGCTCTAGTGTTTTGGTTCACAAGTTTGAGGCTTACTCGAGAGAAGAAAATATAACCACTGAGTTTGAACTAATTTTTTATTATCGGTGGCTTCCCAAATGATTTATTTGTGCAAGTCTCTACTGAATTTAAACAGATATATACAGATTCACGCTAATGGAGGATTTAGCCTAATAAACAACATTCAACAAGAACCATTCCATATTATTCATATTCATCAAAAATAAAACCACCAAAAACCTCTTTAAATATTCACCCTATGCTTTTTCACATCCAAAAAATTCTAAAACTCTAAATAACTTAGTATGTTCACCATAACCGATGTAAGGGCATTCATCTTCAAGCCCCCTGATATACTTTGGCATCTCACTGACGCTGACCAAACTGTCTTCAAATCTACCACATTCATCACTCTGGAGATGCTGTTGAAATATTACTGAATTATTTAGTATTCAATTTACCTTAAGAAATATAAGTAGGAGTCATCATTTTCACGGTCTTTTACTGAAGGCTACTTTGTTTTACATACCAGATTTTCTTCCACCTTACCAAAGGCAAGACTGGATCTAAATACAAGAACATGAGGCAAACCATTTCCTGCATTTTTCCACACTTGCACGGCCTTAGGTTCAGCCTTCCGTTGTTGGCTTTCTGAATATATTACACCAGGGTGTTCCTGCTTTCTCATACACTAAAAGCACTGAAGTGTGGTTAAATATAAGGCATAAAAATCAAAGAACCAAAGAAATAATGGTCATTGCTCACTGAAAAGTTACAAATTACAATATTAAAGCTGAAAAGCACAGTTATTTAAAAAAAAAAAAAAACAACCACAAACAAAACAAAAAGCCAGTAAAACATTAAGAAATACAAAAACTATAAACACACCTCTTTAGATGAGCTGTTTGACCAATGTTCTTGAACCCCAAATAGGTTCTTAACTTACAGTTTTGTCGTCCTTTAATTGTCTCAAGATAATGAAAAGACAAGTTTTCTGAATCCAGAACTCTAATCTATAACACATTTTGCCTTGGGCAAAATAATAAAAGTCGGGAGTATAATTTCTAACAGCAGAAAATCTTTCAGATTAAGAAATACATTTTTCAGTAACTTAAAAATTTATAAATATTTAAGCTGTCATAATTATTGCCATCTGACATCTGTCACTTTTCAATATACATTCTTCCTCAAATGATAGCAGCATTCCTCCTGAGAGTCACAGTTCAGAATTTTGAACAGTCATGTCATTTTACAGACGAAGAGATACTGCACAAGAAAAAGCAGGATCCTATTACAATTTTTGCCTCTATTAATACTGCATGAAAATTCTGCTAACTTTGCCTGTGTCAGGTTATCAACTGTCCAAGTTACGTCCACACCTCTTTAATAGTTGCATAAGTGAAAAGTGCAAATAAAATTATGTCAGAATTGATTTCATGTTTAATATTAAAGTACTATAATTTGGCTTGTATGGTATCAATAACACATATTAGGCTTCAATTTCAAAAGCATTCCTTTTATTAAATATGCTAAACTAACTAATAACCCTGCCTCCATTTTCAACCAGGCAATCTCACAAGTCTGATGTTAACTTATTTTATCTTATTGCATTTTTCTCTCACAGACCTCACAGCTATATTTTAGCTGCATTTCTGTCAGCTAGACTCTGTGACTAAAATAAGGCATTATTTATTTTATGTCTTAGCTCCTGGTGAAAACAGTAATATATTTTGTATTGGATATATTTTCCCTTGAAATTTTTTTACTCAGATCGATGGAATACAGGGACCAAAACACAGATGGTTCATGACCTACATAGTAAAAACTGCCTGCAAGGCACCTTTCCCTCACTATTACTGCACTCCTGCAGAAGTTGCTTGTCCTGCTTTCACTTCAGCAAGCGACAACCTCCTCTTCTTCATTTGAGAAGCAGAAATCTTTTTCCCTGAATAAGAAAGCTGGTTTCTTTACTGACATTTTCTGTCATCTCCATTCTTGGTTTAGTGGACAGCCTTTCTTCCACATGCTCTCTCTCTCACTGAGGCTTAGATTTAGCAGCATCTAAACTTAGGTTTATTGGAATAAAGAGGGAAAGGAAGAGGATAACCCAGACTCCATTCACCAACTTCGTGCATCTCTCCAGACCAGGTGACCTCTTGATCTTTCTGATGGATGGAAACTGCTTCCAGGGTAGCAGAAGCCTTTGCCCGAATGCTTTGAAGAGTTAAAGAAGAACACACTGCCCAAACCAACCAATTTCCAGTATTAAAATATTTGTTTTATATTAGCATAAAATACCTAAGAGATGAAGAGATTAACTGACATTTACTTTGATTTTTGCAATGTTAAATCAGGTTCTCAGAGGAAGGCAGCAAGGAACATGGAAAAAACTCCAGCATTCCTATGGAATAGGAAACTAATTAATATGTGGATAGCTAAAAATATTTTTTCTCCAATTAGTAATATGAAGAGCACATTCGACAGCATGAAGCCCTCAAAACTTACTTCTACAGATTTTCTGTCTAAACCAGCAGTATGCTTTAATAATTTGAGTGAGAAACACTGAGAAAGTAGCACGTGAAACACGCAACTTTAATGTCTTCTCTTTCTCTACTCTTCAATATTGTAGTCTGCTGAAATGAAAATCATTTCTCCTCTGGCAGAGCTGCAGGGTTTTTTCTGCTAGGAAGCATACAGCTGAAGAGCTTTCTTGGGTTTTTCTCTTTTGGGTTTTCATTTTTCCCTGGGCTTTAAATCTGATGGAGGAGGGAACTCTGCAGGCTTCCCCTTTACAGGAAACAGAATCCTGCAGACATTTGATTAAAGTGATGCTTATTCTCCTGCAGGTATGTAGGACTGCCAAACAAACTAGACAACTATGTCACTGAACAAAATCCAGTAGCCCACATGACATAAGTTTTTTTGTTGACAACTTATTTACTGCCAAAAATAGATTCCTCTTTAGTTGCCTACACACTGCCTGTCTAGTTCATATCATATTGCAGTATCTAGAAACCAGTTCTGAGGTCTTACCCAGCAAAACTGACTACTTAAGAATAGCAGGAAGAAAACATTCATTTAAGCCATGAGGAGCCACAGTCATTGCCTGTCTTAAAACAAACAGAGATTTATACCCGTTTTGATGGAACCTTCCTCAACTCCAACCTTCAGAATTAGAAACACACAAAAGCGGAGGGAGCATGGTGGTATTTTTAGGGAGGAGGACAGCATAAACTTTAAGAGTTCAAGATAAAAACCTTCCCACTTTACACAGGCATGTTAGGCTTTATGTAGTAGTATATCATTCTTCAACTACATGAGACAATACAGTTTAATTTTCAGTGTAAATCCAAAATTATTCGCAGTTGTTTTTCTTCCTTTAATCAAGATTTTTAAAAATGAATGTCTGAATTCACTTTGGGTTTCAAGCTCCAATACAATTTGGAGACAAGGTGGCAAAGGGTCAAACTGATGGAGCAGCAGCCTTTAGGCTTAGAAGTAGTAGAATAAACAGTAGGACACTGCGGATATGTGATGTCCACAGACCAGAATCAACTTAAATTAGGGCATGTTAGATAATTTTTGTTACCTCAGTGGGTCACTTCAATTCACACTAAGCAGTGCAGGACAAATTCTATAAAAATAATGAACTTACCAGAAGTAGCTCTTCTGTTTTAATTCTTTATGTATTTGTAAAGATATACTTTTTATTTTAAAAAAATCTTTAATATTAAATTTTATTATTTTTATTAGCAATTACAACAAAAATACTGCTTTATGGCTAGGAACAATTATTATTTATGGAAAAGAATTTGAGAAATTTGGCCCACTCTCAAGCCAATGGAACCTGAACAGCATGTTTAAAGCCAACTCCGTCCTTTTGATGTGTGAAAACATTTACTTTTGTTTCCAAAAGAAAAAGAGATCACCTACTAATTGAGCCACGGAAATTAATTTACAATGCTACCATGGAAAGAACCTCAGCTAGAAAGATTCAAATTTTGGAAGATAAACTGATTTAATCTAGTAAACATCTACTACGTAGTTTCACCTTCATCAAGAATTTCTAAGAGTAGTGATATGGACCGTCTCAATCTGTAGAAAGTCCAGATATTGATTTTTTTTTTTCTTGGTAATATTTATTTTTATTACCAGATAGTCAAATTAAAAAATAGCTACTGTAATACTATATACTTGGCATTACCCCCAGCATGGCAAGTATATCTTCTCTTTTCCAAAACCAAATTTCCATTTGAAATGGAAATTTGAAATAATGAGAAGTTTCAGTGATTTTCTGACAGATTTTGCTGAAATCTTATAAAACAGAATTATTCATATTTTGTTTCAACACTGAGAGCATACAACTGTCCAGACAGAAACTGGCACCAACATCTACTTAGCAGACAAGTGACATGTCCAGTAATTCCAGTCAAGTGCACTGAACAGAATGCATTTTCTTACACCAAAGTCACCATACAGCACTTCAGCATGAAAAATGAGAAAAACAGCAGAAAACCCACTCCCAAATACAGAGAGGGAAAACAATAAAATGAAAAAGGCACCTCTTAACCAATAGTGACCCCATAGTAAGTGTTCAGGAAAACTAGTGAGCTAATTGAACACAGCACAAGAAAGAAAAGGGAAAAAAGAAAAAAAAAATTAACAAACAAACAAACAAAACCACAAAAACAAAACACCTATCTTTACTTAAAATACTTTTAAGGTAAGCTTTGACAGGGAGCAACTCTGAAAATGTTCTGAAAGATGAAAGTGGACATGTTTGTTAGCATTAAGTAGACACTCACAGCAATAGAGGCACACAACACAAGTAGGAAGCGTCCATGACTAGAGAAGTGGATATAACGGGAAAGGAAATGCACATCTTCTCTATTTGACAGATTCTTTTTCCTTGAAATTTCTTTGAAGAAAAAAAATATCTGTCCTGGTTAGTAAAACAACTAAAAGCAAAACGATGCATTGATGCACTGTCCATTGGAGAGCTGGGGTGTGCCCCATTCAGAGGTCTCAGGAGTCTTTACATCCTCAGAACGAGCTGCTTTGTTCAGTGTATTTCATTTTATTTTCCTGTTGTTGCCGGGGAAATAGCAGTTGATTTGCAGGGCCTGTCTTGTACTAGGTGAGACAAAGAATGGTTGTGTATGCATAGTTTTGGCCTGAAAACACTCTGTGGCATGCCTAGAAAGACAATGCTGTAAAAACTTAAATATTTTAGGTCCAGATCCTCATTGATGGAATATCTCGTGTCAGAGCAGCACACTGGGAATTCCTCCACTAGGTATACGCAGAAGTAGCACAAAATATTGGCCTGCTATGAAAAGGGACTGTTTGGGCAGAGAGGAAGAGAAGTAGTAATAAAGAGTGAACAAAACAAGGGGAAGAACAACCTGCGTACAGTAATAAGAGAGGACAGAATGCGACTGATGAACAGAAAAATACCAGACTTTGAGATAGGAACAACTGTGTCCAGATGCTGTTAAAAAGTTATGGCAAAATTCTTCCCCAAACGTTTGCTGAAGATTTTTTTAGCAAATTCAAAACAAAATTTTTAATGAAGACAGCTTCTGGACTGGAAGGAACCATATTACCTCATCTGATCTCCCGTATAACATGGATGCAGAACTGAGCAATACCCATAGAATCATTTCAGTTGGAAAAGACCTTTGAGATCGAGTCCAACTATAAACCTAACACTGCCAAGTCCACCACTAAACCATGTCCCTACATGCCATTCTAGATGTCTTTTAAATACCTCTAAGGAGAGTGATTGCATCACTTCCCTGGGAAGCCTGTTCCAATGCTTGACAACCCTTCCAGTGAAGAAATTTTTCATAACATCCCACCTAAACCTCCTCTGGCACGACTTAAGACTGTTCTATCACTCAGTTTATCACTTGTTACCTGGGAGAAGAGAACAACCCCCACCTCCCTACAACCTCTGTACAGGCATTGGCACAGAGAATAAAGGTCTCCCCTCAGCCTCCTTTTCTCCAGGCTAAACAACACCAGTTCCTTCAGCTGCTCCTCATAAGATTTATGAGCTAGACCCTTTGCTAGCTTCATTGCTCCTCTTCAGACATGTTCCAGTACATCAATGCCTTCTTTGTAGTGAGGGACCTGAACCTGAACACAGTATTTGAGGTGCAGCCCCACCAGTGCTGAGTACAGGGGGACCATTGCTTCACTAGTCCTACTTACAACACTGTTTCTCCTACAGGCCAGGATGCTCTTGGCCTTCTTGGCCATCTAGCCACACTGGTGGCTCGTATTCAGTCAGCTGTCAACCAATACCCTGCCAGGTCCTTTTCCACTGGGCAGCTTTCTAGCCACTCTTCCCCAAACCTGGAACATTCCATGAGGTAGTTGTGACCGAAGTGCAGGATGAATAATATCACTTTCCTCACGAAAAGGTTTTCTGCCAAGGCCAATCTGTTCTGTGAAGACTCCAGCTAAAGCCCAAGCAGATGTCTTTGGAAACCTTGCTCTGATTCCTGCAAGATCACTTTGGCTATTCTGCAGTCTGGGCTTCCAAAGCTTGTGACAAGGGGTTGCCCCAGCAGTAGGAAGATACTGCTCTCAGAGCTTAATACAAGCTCTATGCAAAAGCAAGAGTCACAGGAAGGCTTTTCCTATTGACTATGTTTCTCTCCTTCAAATCATGGAATGGACTTGAGAGAAGGATTTTGAATGACAGCTGTAACCTTTCCAACCTATTGCCTTTTCCTGTGATTTTCTAGGTAACAATTTGAGAGATAACAGATCAAAGATGATGCAACACACTGTGCAATGGATGTCAGATTTAGTTGCACTTTACTCCATGGTAAAGCAGCACCTCCAAGAGCAAGGAAAAAACGTCAGAGGCTTCTGCTTTAACTCAGTTCAATATCTCTAAGATGGTGCTCTGAATGCACTGAGGTTCACCTTCTTGACCTTCCTTCCATAGCAGAGTGGCTTGGGGCTGCTGCCATGGCTGCTTTTCTGCATATTTAACACCTACAAAAGGTAATTGTTCAGGGTGCAGCTGCAAGCAATATTAAAACAAAAGGAGACAAATCAAATTTTCATTTTCTCCAGGTATGTTAAGGAAATCTGAAAATATTAGCAATGCTAAAGTCTTTCTAAAAATCTGAGCACGTAGCAGACTCTTGCTTCAGGAGAGTGTTTTTACTCGGGTTCTACCACATGTCACAGGCAATTCTGAAGGTCACAATGACACCTTCCTTGACTGCTATTGCTTCAAGTTAAAAAAAATTATTACTATTTTGTCAATTACTGTTCACACCTCTATTATTGAAGAGGATATTGATAGTTACTTATCCAAGCATAGAAACATGGCTTTTAAAATATTATTTTGGTTTACCAGAGAGATATCTATATCACAGTTCTTTTCACAGGAGAGAACAAGAAGCAGCAGAGCTGCTTTGGAACATACATTTTCACTAGAGTTTATATAAACAAATAGTCTCAAGTCTTTTCACTTGTTAGGGTGGAAGTACTTTCAAGATTTGTGCTTTTCAAAATCTTTGACAGAATAAAATGCTGCAGGAGCCGTATACATCTCAGAAAACAACAACATTGTTGGCTGGCACAGGAGACAATCATTCTACTACTCATATTTCCTATTGTCTCACACTCTAGCAATCCTAAATTACGTTTTTTGATGGAGCCAAGTTTATGACAAAAAGTAACAAGTCTATTTTCTTGAAGTACTGTCAATTACACTAAGACATCTGATTATATTAAATTTCTTCATTAAAAAAGAAAAAAAGTCAAGAACAGCAAAACAACTGGATGTCTCTGAAACAAGTTTCTCATCTGGATGGCACCACATTTAAGAAAAATTTCTCCTACATTCTTCCCCAATAGAAGACACTAATTGTACCCATAATACATTAAGATTCAAAACACACTAAAAGTTGAGCATGCAGGGATACTGCTTTGTAAAAATTTACATTATGGGAAAATTCATTTCTGTGGAGGGAAGACAAAGGTTCCTTTTTTTTTTATTCATTTTGGTTTTTTTTTTAAGTATATTCCTGAAAAATTAATCTCGCTTTCTGATAAACTGTAGATTCTGTAGAATAAACTGTAGAATAAAACGCATTTGTCATGAAAGGTGTTCATGACAATTTGCCCTTTTCTGAAAAATTAGCTACTTATACCTCTGAAAGATGTTAATCAATTCAATTATGCTATTCGCACAACAAAAGCCCTGTAAAAAGGACCAGATCTGCATAAAACCACGAACAGATTTAAGGAACAGTAAATCACAGATGCCTTGGGCTCAGCACCTTTTATCTTGTAGACCATTACTGACCAAATACTATTAGTGTCAATGGAAGTTTGCTTTAGCTTTACGGCAGCATATCAGGAGTGCGTAACAAGCATTACAAACCAACATCCAGCTGCCTCTGTTCCTTCACTGTAATTCAAACACTGAGTTTCGCCTGCTTATTCCTGGAGTCAAGATCTTTCTGCAGACCTAGAGATATGCATGTATCAGGAGACAGGCTGAAATAATTTATCATTCTAAAACCACTGGAGTTTTATATCAAGATCTTTGTCTTCAAAACCAGCTCACATTTGCTGGAATATTTTTTTTTTCTTCTCTCTCCAGCAACAGAATTCAGACTATTTCCAAAGGTTTATTATGTTGTTAATACAACCAGAGTAGTGTAATTTTCTAGAACTACATTACAACACTTTATTTCATTAGGGAGTTTCTTAATACATTTAAAAGTTACCTTGGGCATTTGAATTTTCATATCTAAGCATTATGAAATAAGAATTTTAAGAGTGAAATGTTGGACTAAACCAGCTTGATTGACTGAAAATTTAAGAAATCAAATGTGCAGTCAGTGACTGTAGATGGGTTCATAAAAGTTCATAACCTCTGTGAATCATAAATGAAGAAATATACACAATAGCCAAAATGCTCATGTTTAAACCTCATTTTAGAATGGTACTCCATAAAAGTTAAATTTCCCACCAACCTTTTTTATTTCATTTTATCACATAATACCCCATGCATGAAAAAAAATAAATATAAAAACAAAACAAAACCCAAAACAAACAAAGAAACCACACATGGGGATATGAAACTTGCTTTAAACCCCAATATTTCTGTCCTTACGGTAATTCTGTCACTTCAAAGTTGATTTCACAAAGATAGGGAGCTGACATCCTGAAGTTTCTTGTAACATAAAAATTTCTAGAAGTGATATAAATGATGTAAATACGAAGTAAAAGTTTAGTTTAATGCAAGACAATTTTAAAGGTGGATTTAAGTATGTTAGTACTTCAAAAATAATTACAGAATGGGTAGATTTCTGAAAAACATTCTGACAAATATATTATTTAAGAAAGAAAATTCCTGCTTTTTTTTTACCTGACCACCTTGTGTAAATTATGCAAGGTACAATTTTTTTATTTTAAATTCCACTGAATTATTTTTGTTGAGCAATTTTTATTTTTCGTTTAACCACCTTGACAAGAAATTACTCACTAAACATTACTATTAGACAGTTCCTATAATCAAATCTATTATTTGCATAAAATTTAAGTATTTGTTGTATTATGCCTTCTGTCCAAGATTCCATTCCTTTTATAAGCACTTGTAAATTCTACTACTTCTTCTGTCTATATTCATTATCACTTGTTCCAAAATCATTAAATACAAAAGCTGGAAAATTTGGCT
Source organism: Thinocorus orbignyianus (assembly GCA_013400375.1). Taxonomy (NCBI): domain Eukaryota; kingdom Metazoa; phylum Chordata; class Aves; order Ciconiiformes; family Thinocoridae; genus Thinocorus; species Thinocorus orbignyianus. Next base: position 611,740 of record VXBW01006629.1, on the reverse strand, counting down.
TCTGTTGTTCAGAGCTGTAGCCAGCAAAGAACTACATTATTACCATAACAGCAGCAGGGAGATAGATCCTGACAAGGAAAGGCTTAGCCAATACAAAACATTCCGATGCATTCGGAACAGGTTGCCCAGGGAAGTTGTTGATGCCCCATCCCTGGAAGTGTTTAAGGTCAGGCTGGATGGGCCTTGGAGCAACCTGCTCTAGGGAGAGGTGTCCCTGCCCAGGGCAGGGGGATTGGAACTTGATGATCTCTAAGGTCCCTTCCAACTCTGACCATTCTATGATTCTATGATTCAGAACAAGCATAGCCCATTTTAATGGAACATTATGCATGAAGGTTTTTTGGGTTTTTTTACTCCTGCCCTTCCCTTGTATGCCGGGATTGATGTTCTTTTCCAGAGGGGTACAAATTTTTCAAATTTAGCATCTTGAGCAGCATAAGATGCTGTAGTCTTACTTGACATTATATTTCTTACTTCACGAGCAATGACAACTTCTTCACAATGACACAGAAAAAAAATGACTGGAGCTCTGTGAGAAGTCAGAAAAGCTGGACTATACATACCTGTTTGTCAGAGCAGTAGGTTGATATACAGAAACAACAAGGACTATTTTTTCACCTAAATCAGAAATCAGTATGTATGAAGAGTTGACAGCAAGTATATCTTTGTCACAAAAATAGCTCCTGTTAGGCTTATAAAGTCACGTATCAGGGGACACTCTAGTGCTAATCAGCTATTTTAACATACATTTCCACCAGTTAAAACTTTTTAGAAGATATCTGTGAAATCTTTCAGTCTGTCTGACAAAGTAATTTAGATGAAATCTACAGTGAAAGTCAAGAGGTAACAGTACAACACTGCAGTTCTCAATCTCATGTAAAAATAGCATCTGAGATTGGAAGTGGGACAGACACATGTATATTAAAACAAGCAGGCACCTAAAATAATGGAACAATGCCAAGAGAACTCAAAGAGGCATATTTATCATTCAATAAACAAGCAAAATCTGCTACCTATTTAGGTACTAGAAATCCTGACATCACTAATAAAGGAGAACACTGATGAGTAAGGTCACATAATCACTTTGATTCCATTAAGTAGAGTTAGTAACTAAGCTGAAAAAAAACATAGAGCTACTAACTACATGGCATTTTAAGGAATAAGTCAAGCACCTACTCTGACATTAAACAAAGCAATTCACCGCTGTGCTTCTGTGTAGTTATCGTAAAACAATACTTAATTTTTCTCTTGTTCTTCATTAACAGAATGCAAGCCCTTTCTCTAACTAGAAAATATTTGCTGAAAATTTGAATTGTGGTTGTGGAGTCTGTCTATCCGGGTGTCAGCTATGAATCTTTTACATGATCAGATTTTTTATTTATCTTGATGTGAAGAACTCCGGCCTATACGGGGAAAAAGTATCCAATAACTGCTCCATAAACACAGAGTGGGGTCGTTGTACAGTGCTGCTAAAGCACAAGTGAAAATGTTTCTGGCTCCAATTTGTGAAGACTGACTACAATGCAAGCAAGAGAGAAAAAGACATCTCCAAAAGAACAATAACATACCTATTCTACTAGAAGAAACTTTTAATGACTAAAAAGAAAAAGTCATGAATGAGTTCACACACTGACTTTTGGCTGTGCGGGCTTTCTGAGGACTGCTGAAATAAGACTAATATTGGAAAGTGCAACGGTATAGTACAGGAAGAACAATAAAAAGGCTTTACTGTGAGCTCTATTCCAAAGTATTTCTCCTCCTGCATATTTATCTGCTACATGAAAAGCAGTTACATATTTACGCATTAAAGAAAAAATACAACATAGCTGAACTTCAGGTCCTATTCATTAACGTGATTTCTTGACTGGTACCTTTTAGCTTTAGCTTCCTTTTGTACTATTACTTATTCCAGAATGAAAATAATTTCATATCCTCAGCCAGCTGTGTTGTAATGATTTCAGTCTCCAATTTTTGCAGGCAACAAGCTCTCCGGACTCAATTCCTTTAACAATTTTTACTGTTAAAATCCTGTAATCTTCAATAGATTTATTTCTAATTCATAAAATGATAAATTATTTATTACACTACAAAAATCATCATTTTGAAAGAGACAACTCAAAAAACCCCCACACTTCCAACTGAGCACGAGACTAATGCAAGCAAGGCTTGATAACAGTTTAGCTGATCAATATACCACATAGTGCCCAGCAAAAGTCACTGGTTTTCTGTAGTTACAAAAGTTTTATTGCACAGTAAATTGAATTATCAGGACCTGAATATGTAATTCTCTCCAATACAAAAAAAAAAAACCTTTGAAAGAACTCATAAAAATTGTAAAAAGAGCTCATACTACTAGCTAGAAAAGGTACATAAAATATACATAAATTTTCCAGGCATATAATTCTGGTTGTTCTTCCAGTTACCATAGCACAGACAAAGACTGAACTCTTCATTAGTTATTTCTGTCAAATTTAACTTAGGGGACTAGGTTGCTCTCTGCATGCTATAAAGTCTTGTTAGTACTGAAAATACACAACTGAATAGTACTGAACATCCCAGGGAAATAAATCCTCTCATCTTCCACTTGCAAATTCAACAGGTACTAGGAAGGCACTGTTCCCATGCATTGGACCCTTAGTTTTTCAGATTATTTTTTGTATACTTATGTGAACATGCTGAAATAAAAGCGAAAGTATGTAAGTGCTTTCTTCATTCCACATTAGGGAGTTACGTTTTAAGCTGACTCATCTGACGGTCAAGAATTTTAGTATAACCTTTTGTGAGGAGATCTAACTTCCATTTTGGATGTTTTTTTCCTTCTCCTGGGAACGGATCTGAGGTCAGGGGGAAGGAAGGAAGAAAGTATGAAAGAACATAAAGAAAGCACTTCTTTATGCCTCTCTACTCTTCTAAAATAAGGCTGACTGGCAAAGCAATTTGGATACTTGTAATGAACATAAAAACTGAATAAGGTACTGACATATATATAGTTTAACGCTCAAAAGCCTATAGTTTTCCACAGAATAGCAACCTTGACAATAATACTGCATGAAGTAGCTACTTGTTCTTTATTGTAGAACCAATGTTACTGATTCTAAGATTAACTGTGTGGCAAAATGGGAAATCTATCTCCTGTATAGAGTATTTAACTTTTGGCTTCTTCAGTAAATGATCCTCATATTGAAATATCTACAACTACAGTAGCCATCTAGATTTCCTAAGAAAAGCCTTTAGTCTGTAAAGAATGGTCTTTGTCAGCTATTTGAGAAAAGCAGACTATAGATTAAAACATTTTTAACAAAATAAGCAGTAATCCTTTCATTTGAATGCAAATTTATTTTTTATTCCCATTGGCCAGGAAAGCACTGGGGAGGAATTACTTTTTTAGAGGAAGTAAATCAATGGCATTTTATCAAAATTACTGTAGAAAAAATTAATTCATATAGAAAATATAGTTCAAAGTCTACTTAAAAAAATATATCAAATTTCTTCCAAAGTAATAGCATTTCCTTACCATAGATAAGAATCTAATAGCCCTACAGTGGAGACATAACTCCCGCAAATTTTTATGGTGCCAGATTATGAGGAAGTAGTTTGAGGGAACTAAGCACCTGACAAATCTAAGATTTCTACCACCAGGAATTAACTGAGAAAAGGATGTATCTCTTCAAACCTTTTTTCATAAAGGTCAGGTTCTGACCCCTTTATAAAGATTAGTACCATATTCCATGACTGAAAAAATACTTGACTCCGTGGGAGTATCACTTTAAGCATTCCACTAGCTAAATAAAATAATGAAGAATACATAAAGAAGAACGTTGTAATGTAAAGGTTTTCCCAGAAACCTGATCTCAGCCAAATCCACTCTACAAAGCCTGCACCACAGATTACACAAAGTAAAATTATTCTAGGATGAATTCATGGAGGAACATCTTGTCTTAAGCTCTTTATTATTCACTGAGCCACCATAAACCTTAATTCAACAGCATAAGAATATAGAAGGCAACACTTAAACTATTTTTCTGCAATTTATATAAGAGCTAAACAAACAAGAAACATATGGCTTCTTTCTAAAAGAGAAATATGACTGGTACGGCAGTAAACAGAAATATCCAAGGCATGATGAATATTCCTTAAGAATCAAGGAAAGAAAATAGCCCTTTATAGCCATTGTGTGGACTTCTGAAAGTGAAAACGTTGAGGAAAATTACTGAGAAATTTTAAAGCCAGGGGCAACACGGATCTTAAGATTCTGAGTTTTTATAAATGCCTGTGCTTTTAATAAGCAAGTCATATTGTGTAAATGTTTTATCTGTATCACAGAATCTGTCACTGTTTTTCAAGAAGAAAAACTCTATAGGGTCTTGCTTTTTCACCTGGGAAAAAGAAAAGCAAGCATGGGTGAAAAATTTAGGCTGTTTTTCTTTCTGCCATTAGAGCTGTTACAACAAATATGCTATGTAACATATATCTAATTGCTTTGTACATTATTATGAATTCTGCTATCTCCAGCAGACACTCTAGACCAAGGAAAAAACTTCAAAGATTACTGTGTATTTTCACAATAGAGATTAAGGACACATTTTACACCAAACTTTGCTGGTGTAAAGCTGTGAGCTACACTGGTACTTAAACAGAATGAATTTAATGGAATTTTACCTAAAGTAGCAGAAAACTACATACCTTCAAAGAAAGCTGATTTGTATGGGTTTTGCTATTATTTTTTTTCCCAATCATGTACTATGGAAATTAACTGCTGAATCTGATCTGCACAGGATTAAGTTAGTATTTTATAATTATAACTGGACATCTATCTGCACAGAAAATGGTTATATACAGTTGGACTCTTTCCTAATGCATTTGGTGCTTCTGAGGGACATAGATTTTTTAGATTTATATGCAATTTCTTCCTAAAGCACAATTCTCTGAAGTGGCACTATTAGTCTCTGAAACGCAAATAGGCTGGGTGATTTCTCAAGACCTATACAGATGAGCTGTGTTCTTTATACAGAAATCACTTCTCAACTGTTTTGTCGAAAAATTATTCTACCTGAAAGTATTGATGGACTAACAGTACAGACATGACAGTACTGACTGGATATAGGCCTGCTCTGCTAAAGACTTTTCAAAGCAACTCACTTCAGGAGGGACAATAAAAGGGAGTTTAAACACCGCTGAATAAAGAGGAAAATGAGCAGTAAATGTTTAAGTACATTTGAAGCCATAGTCATTTCTTCAAAACACATAAGATGATCTCTATATCTATATATAGAGACCAAATCATGCACATTAGATAAACAAAAACAGTATTAAAAATAAAAAAAAGCATGATGTTAATTCCAATTAGTGTCCAATCAGTGTCCAGACCACAGTTTCAATCATAATAAAATGTAACCTATCAAAGTGATATAAAGGGACATCATACATGAAAGACAGGTACTTCAATTTCTGGAGAGAAACAAACAGAAAACCCCATGTACCATATATCTGCTCCTCAGTGATTGCTTTATCTTTTAATATTATATTAAAATGAACAAATTGTGATTTCCAGTGCACCAGAAGCCTTCCTGGTCATTTCAGGGCACTGATGAACAAATTTTCTGAATCTTCCACAGCCAGATAAAAACGTCCAGGAAAACTGTCCTATTTCCAGCCACTTACTTGTGAAATGACATGCTCTTACTGTATCAGAGTATTCTACAACTTACCATTAGATTTTTCATCCCCCTTAATAGTCAAATGATTCCTTGCGAAGTCTTTTGTCAGGTCGTTAATTCACTACTGCTAATTGTGGAAGTTATCAGAAGCAAATTCAATGGAAGTGTTATACACTTTAATTAAAGATAACACCAGTATCTGCAGTCAAATTTTCAAAAGAATTCACAGCTTCTTTAGACAGATTTACTAGAAGGGTTATTATCAAAATAATTAAATATGCAGTATCACTATATGCCTAGACAGTCATCTTAAGTTAAGACCAACTATTTCCCTCTTTTCTATGACATCGAGGAAAAAACTAGGAAGTACTAATACTGTGTGCCAGCACGAAAGAATTGTCACATACAGGAACAAAACCAAGACCAGAGTCTTTTGAAAACTAAGCCGTCTATTTGGGTGACTGAATCTATACTGAACTTTAAATAAATAACGTAGCCCAAAAGACAAGGGTAAGGCAGCATATAAATCTGATCAACAGCGTCTCAATGACAGTGAGCACTACAATACTTTTCTATTATACAATGTATATACAACATAAAGAGCCAAAGGACATGCCAGGTAACCACCTGAACATAGATGTTTTAGGAAAGGAAAAATCACTCCAGACAAATGCTAAGAGTTGAGCTATGGCATAAAGGTTACAGTTTAAGCTCTTATCTGCTTTACCAAACAAAGCACCCGTGCATGAAAACTGTGATTTAGCAACCTTAAACTACACAACAGAAGTAACTGAGCAGTCTTGGAACATAACATGCTCAGGGTTGCCCAAAAGAGTGCAGCTGATTATTTTCAGGCCATTTTCATAGCTGACTTCAGCAGATAGGAACCATTTTCTACGCACTTTTGTTACACACCTGCACTATATGCAGCATTTGCTATAAAAATTAATCCAGTTCCTTTGAAAAACTGTCAGAAAACTGTGTATTTCTAAATAAGTTCCAATTATTAGAAGTTAAAAATTTGCTAAGCAATATCCACTCCTTTTCTCTGAGTCACAACATAATAGCACTCATATCTGAATACTCACAAATGACTATCATTATTGCTGTGTTGACTCAAAAAAAGTTTACAAGCAGTATTTTTGACTTACGATATCTAAATTAATCAGAGACTACCCAAAAGCAAAATTTTCAGAGCATTTATAATAAACACAATGCCTTTAAAGTCTTGTCTACTACTTTGATACATCACAGAAAATATACAGATTCTAGACAGAGAGCAGCAGCACAGTGGAAAGCATCTAAAATGCAACAGTGAACCTCCAAAGCGTAAGATCCTAGACAGTTGCCGTAACTTTAATAGAACTAAATGCATTTATGTTGATGTGGCTAAGAAAAGAAAATAAAAAGGATATTCTTAAAGTGCTTATATGACAGCACATACAAACCAGATGCAGATGGAACATATCTGTTTCTAATTATTTTACTATAGAATCAAATTAGCTTTCAAAGCATGATACACATTTCAACACATTACTCAGTTCACTGCACATGAAATATAGCCAGCCCACTGTGAATTCAACCATTAAAACTAGTATACATTCTCTTTGGATCTTACTTCAGTTGCAGTAAGTGTATCATCTTTATTACAGGAAGGTGCATTTAGATTCCAGAAGATTAGTTTCACACTAGAATCTTTTGTTCTACTGTAGCAAAATATACAGGCACTATTTTAATTATGTAATACGGTACACACTTCAGGGAGGGGGAAGAATTTTTTGTTTTAGACTAAAACACATATCCTCGCACCCCAAACCAATTTCTTTACTTTCTTTGACTTTAATTAGACTTGCAAGAAATAGGGCAAGCAAGCTTTGTTCTTATGTTCACTTTCAATACAAATGAAAAAACACAGGACCAGATTGAGACTAAAATCACTTACCAAAAAAAAGTGGCAAAACTTGCATGGAAATATATCACTAGGAGAGATGTAGTGATGCACAACTTATCTTATCCTCAACAATATAAACTGTCAGAAAGGGATTCCCTATGGATGGTGGTGGCCTGATTGTCTCTCCAGAAATTCTTTCAGCTACTTAGTACAGTGGAGAGAGACATAAAGGTCAGCATGACCGCAGCACAGCTCTAGATGTTTGGGCAAAGAACAATAGATTGCAACTGGCTTCCAGCAGAATACAATGAAATAAGTCAGAAGCTCAGGACCACCAGAATAAAAGTTAAAAAATTAATTGAATTTTGGGAGAGGTTTCTGTTTCCAGAAAAAAACAAATTAGCAAAGATTAAACATAAGAATCATCAGTACAACAAATACGTCCAGTGCAAAGGAAAAAGAAATGGGGAAATGAATATGTCTTTATTCTGGCAGGGATAGGGCTAACTTCCACAAGGAGCTGAGACAGAGTCAGCCCAGGTTGCTGACCCAAACTACCCAAAGGGGTATTGGATGTGATGCCATCAGTATCTAACTCCTAGGAGTTTCAAACTGGTTTGTTTTCTGTTTTTGGGGGGTTTTTTGCTGCAACACATTGCAGATTGCATCCTCCACCCCATCTCCTGCCAAAGCTTGGTTAAGAGCTCTCAGCAGAGACACAAACTGCTGTTCTTCCCCAAGCAAACACTGACACATGGCAATACCGGTAGGCCAAGGCGTGGAAGAAGCTGCCCCCAGCTGCCTGACACTGTAATTTACAGACAAACACCGTATGTCATAAACAATCTCTAAACCTGGTTGTTCGCGCCAGAGAATGCACTGGGTTACAGGAGGAGAACACCATTTCTAATGCTTGAGCTGGCTGCAGAATCCTTTTCAGAGAAGTAATCCTGCAATAGATTTTGATTCTATTGTGCATGTTTCAATCCAAGCAGCCTCAGAATTACAAAGCAAGCTGCAAAATCTGCCCTGAGGTTTTCCTAAATATTTGCTGTATTTAAGTAATCATAACTAATATCAGAAGGATTCAGAATTAGTAAATTAAAATAGGAATTCGGTTGTTAAATATTAACAAGTGAAGCATTTTAACACTCTTTAACTGTTGTTAAATTCCAAATATTTATTACAAATTAAAGCTACTTTAAAATCTATTTCATTCGTAATAGGTTACAAAGATTTTTTTGGTGATAACAAATTTCAGCATTTTCTGAGGAATGTAAACATCTGTTTTCTGTCCAAAGCCTGCTAATGAGAATGAATGGATGGTTGAGAGCAACAGCAACAGAAAAATGCGGAATTATCCCTCATACCCTCTCAGATACCCAAGTTAAACTTGCTAAAGGAAGGGGAATCATCTAGAACTTCCATATTGTTTTCCATATAGAGTTCTCAAAACATACTTCACACCTTAAAAAATTCAAAACTATAAAAAGACACGTTGCAATTAGGGGCTCGGGTTTACATACAGGGAAGTTAAGCAAGACGTGCAACCCCTTGTCCAGCCTGTCCAGCTCCCTGGGGCTGGCCTCCCACCTCAACTCCCTCTGCTTCACAGGAATACCCTCTTAGAGCAGAGCACACAGGCCAGCTGCACTTTCTGGTATTTAAGCAGCTGCCGGAAATCTTGTGGCATCACTCCACCTTTCATCAGAGCGCCTGTTTAAACAGTTCAGCTGTGCAGCTTCCCTGCTGCCATGGTGGGGGAATCAGCTGCATGAGGTGGGCCAGGGGCAGCAGCCGCCATTCCCTGGGCCCTGAGGGAGGAAGGGAGGGCCTGCAGCCTGGGCTGCTCGAGCAAAGCCCCAGGGAGAGGCCAAGCCCAGGGCCAGCAGCCTTGTTTTCCGATTCCCCTTTTCTTTCCTCTCTCCCCCACCTGCCTCCAGTAATTAGTGCCAATCTCCAAGGGAGTCACCTAAGATTTGCAGCTGCAGCCGTCCTACCGTATGGTAAATCATGCAATCAAACTCTGCAGGGACACATCCCAATCCACAAAAGGTTACTTTAAAAATTCAGAGAGGTCATTTCTCGCCCTCCCAGTGGGCAACCAATGAGTTCCCCACAAATGCCATCTCTTCTAGAGGATCCACATCTTTCAAAGAAAGAAGAAAACAAAAAAAAATTTGAAAGCCTTGTCTTCTGTGGTCATACTGAAAGATCCATTTTGCCTTTTGTGCTTTCTCAGCTAAAAAGACAAGAAAGCTAGGATATAGGCACTGTTAGCAGTATCTGAGGAAAAAAAGTTTCAAGTTTTAGAATAGTTTCACAACATTATCTTTAATTAGAAAGAACACTCTTTTACATGGAAAAATATAGGTAAGCAGCACAGGTGTTGAGACAGATGTCATAAACACCACCTTCAAATAAAAAATTCCCAGTCCTCTAAGTTCCCTCTGCACTTACCAAAATCATAAAAAGATTTGCAAATAAACACATTGTAAATTGTGCTGTTTCTTAGATGCGCACTTAAGCAAAATGGAGATTTGTACGTGCAACCAGGCAAGTTGGACTGCTTATTTAAACTTCGTAAAGTTCTGTTAGTGGCAAAAATACGTTCTGCATTTTTATATCTGCTAGATGAGCTGTGCTGTCGTACCTCAACCACTTCATCTCCATAAACCAGGCTCAAATAAAAATTATGGGAAGCTTACATAGAATATGAAGTCACAGTCGCATCTCCCCTCTTTCAGTTTAACACCATTACCCCTCATCCTATTACTACAGTCCTTGACAAAGAGTCCCTCCCCAGCTAGAAGGCTGCCACCACATCTCCCTAGAGCCTTCTCTTCTCCAGGCTGAACAACCACAGCTCTCTCAGCCTGTCTTCATTGGAGAGGTGGTTCAGCCCTCTGATCATTCTTTATGGTCCTCTGCTTGACCCATTCCAACTGGTCCACCTCATTCCTGCACTGAGGACTCCAAAGCTGAATGAAGTACTCCAGCTGGGGTCCCACAAGAGCGGAATAGAGGGGTAGAGTCCCCTGCCACGACCTGCTGGCCACAATTCTCTTGATGCAGCCCAGGATATGGCTGGCTTTCTGGACTGCCAGTGTGCACTGCTAGCTCATGTTGAGCTTCTTATCCACCGAGTCCATCTCCTCAGGGCTGCTCTCCAGCCATTCTCCACCCAACCTGTCTTTGTACTTGGGATTGCCATGTTTCAAGTGCAGGACCTTGCACTTGGCTAGGTTGAGCTTTTTGAGGTTTACACAAGCCCACTTCTTAAGCCTGTCCAGGTCCTTCTGGGTGGCATCCCTTCCCTCCAGGTTGTCACCTACACCACACAGCTTGGTGTCATTGGCAAACTTGCTGAGGGTACCCTCTATCTCACCATCCATGTCTCCAACAAAGATGTTAAACAGCACTGGAACCAGTGCTGGTCCCTGAGAAACACCACTCATCACCGACTGCCACCTGAACATTGAACCATTGACCACAACCATTCGAGTGCAGCCAGCCACCCAGCTCCTTATCCACCGCGTGGTCCATCTGTCAAATCCACGACCTTCCAGTTTTGAGACCAGGATGTTGTGTGGGACAGTGTTGAATGCTTTTCATAAGACCAGGTAGATGACATCTGTTGCCCGTAGGTCTGATTATGGAAACAGATTGAAATAGTGTTGATTTCATGGAGTTCTCTTCCTCTTAATAAACAATAATTTTTGTTAAGCTAACATAAAAGTCATTCTTGTTCAGCTCTGGAATTTATTTCTACTACTACTTCATCTCTGACCTGTTGTTAAATATAGTGTTCCTCCCCTCAATTCTCTAGTCTCAGATCACATAGTCCTGATTAGTTTGAAACCTCATTTTGCTCTTCCAAAACCAAGAAATAATTGTTCTCTGCATAGGTTTAATTTTAGCACTTTGATTTCTTCAGTGTGCTCATTAGATCACCTGAACAACTTATAATAAACTAATAAATATAAAAATCCCCCAAATCCCCCTAGAAACAGGCATTTTTTTAACTATTGGCAATTGAAGTACTTGAAATTAAGGCTTATAAACCTAACTGTTTTACTGAGAAAATGGTGACAGTATCTGCGTTTAAGCTGTAACAACAAACCAGTCTTCACAAAATAGAGATCAGCATAGGGTCTTTTTTCTTAAGTCAAAAGTGGGTCATTGGGAAATTTAAGTGAAGCAAGACCATTCAATTCATGTTAACTGAAAGTGACAAAATATTCAGTCTGTTCAAAAAAATTTGTTCATCTTTGCCTGGGATCTGGCTTTGGAAAAGAATCTGGGTTTGGTTGACACAAGTTGTGTATCTCTGTCAATTGCCTACATGAGATTAGTATTCATGATACAGAACTTTTTCTTATTTCGAAGAAGCAGTACACTTGAAAGCAGAAAAGCTTTTCTAATCTCTGAATGGAAAGGCAATAAATTTAGATCAGCCTTATGCAGAAAAGTCACATTTACCTTGGTCACGGCTTCCAATACATAGGAAAACCCTGCCTAAACAGTCTTTTCTATATATCTCATCATGTATCTCTTGTAGCTGCTCCCTGAAGGTTTTCATAACAGCTTTTTCTTCAGTAATAGTGTTTTAATATGAAATATTAGTTCACTCACAGGGGCTAGCAGTCCAAATAAGCTTATTTTTAATGTTCAATTAAATCAGTAAGCACAATTAAACATACATTTGCATTCATTTACTCCATGACAGAAGATAAATTGCTTTAGAAAAAAAAATCTAACCAGGTTTAGAATTTGAGGTGGGTTTATGGCAATGATCTCCTGCAGTGAACAAATTTGCTTCTTAAGGGTTTTCCATAATCTGAAAGTTTCGTTCAGTTCACTGAACATTGGAATTACAAAGCATCAGACTTGCTGTTTATGCATGCACTGAGACTGAAAACTGATGATCACTGTAGGTTGCATATATTCATATGTGGATGCACATGCCGTTTGCGAGAGAAAGAAGTCAACAGGGAAGGGTCAAAGAAGGTTTTCTTGCCCAGCCTCCTCCTTTCAACATGATTCTTTAAAAGGTAGATCCACAAAAGCACTGGTCTGTAGTCTCATACAGAGTATTGTCCAAGAAGGATTGAAATGGTAAAAATTATTAAACTTCATACTACCAAATTGGTACAACAGGTTTATCAAAGTAACATCTGTACTCATCTAAAGCAATGACTGCCCATCTCAAAGAGATTAGGCAACTGGTAAAGAACTGGGGAAGGATGAGATGAACAGGCAAAGGCACATGCAGAACAGTTTCCCTAGGAGGAAACAGTCCAAATAAATATGACTCTCTGTCCTGGAAAATCATTGAAAGAAAAGTACCTATAACAGTCTATCAAAGCTAGGCAGAACAGCTGTTCACTGTCTCTTCTGCTATAAGAGAATAGAGGTTAACAAAAGAAACCAGCAAAAGTCAAGTTCAAAATACATAAAAGGAAATTCTCCGCTTCAAGACAGTGAAGTTTTGGAACAACTTTCAACAGTATCTTTTTGATATCTCATCAGTTTGTCCATGTAAACTTCTAGGTAAAGATCCATACAAGGTTGTTTAATGCATAGTATCACTCCTAATTTAGCAAGTGTTTGACCTAAAGATCACCAGATGCTAGAGCAGTATTCATGCAGTGTTTTCACCTCATGTTTGCCTTTCCTTTTATTCTTCACTGCACATCAACTCTTGATACTGCCAGAGACAGGATACTGAACCAGAAGCACCTTTGATCTCTACTGTTTACAGCTTTATTATTACATTACTATGTTACATGTTTCTAGAACTCTTAGGATGGTCTCCCTGGGCCTTAACTTTACTCCCCCTCTACTCCAAATTGGAGTTCTTCAAAGTCCTATAAGTACACATTTGCTTCTTGGTTTATAAGCTCAAAGAGCTCTTTACACATTTTTCTGGTATTAAAAAGAGCACTGCTATGCCCTCATGATTTGGGAAGGCAATAACGGTCTTATTCCAACCTGTATTATGCCATCTAGTTGAAAGAGTAAATATCCATCCTATCACAACACTGTTCAAAATAATCAGATCCAAGTGAACCTTCACTGTACAGGTCTTGCTGTATTTTATGTAGACTCACAGTAAAGGTATACAATGTAATGATGTAGATAAATTTATTCATTTAAGATTTTTATATTTCAAAATTTTGGAAGTATCAACTTCTTTTTTCATTTTTCTCTCTTTTTAATTATTTAAAACCCTTTCAATTACGCTACAATATATTAAAATACTGAGCTATATGCAGCCATATTCAAATATGAAAGACAACAGTGGATTTAAAGTTAAGCACCATAATTAATCCCACTGAATTCATTATAAAAAAAATGCCGATACAAACGTTACGTAATTAGGGTCTAGAACAGCAGCTATTAAAGCACTAAGCTGTAGTCACCATGCACCAACTTATTAACAAAGGTCAAGACATTTAAGACATCTTGACGTAGAAACCTTAAATAGTAAGTCTGATGGTTTTGCAGGCACTTCCCGGAAGTTTTTCCCATGGCAAAGGAGGACAGCAGGAGAGAAAGCATGAAAGGACCAGAGGAACTGATTATTCTATATGAAAATATAACAGAAAGACTGATTCATTAGGTTACAAAATTGAAAAAGTAGAATCATAGAAATCTCAAACAAAAGCAGTCATGATTTCCTTCCCAAACTTCCACATGACAAGATGTAATACTGTTCCTATACCACTGCTGGTTTTGCATTATTCATTCACAGTCTGACCTCTAACAGAGAGAAGTCTCTGAAAGAAATATATAGCTTAACAATTAGAAAATAAGAACTCAGTACTTCCTTTAGAAGCTACCTAGCAAAGTCAGGGATGATTTAGCTGAGGACTGAGGTCACCAAAAGAGTGAGTATTCTTTACTAAGTCAGCTAAGAATAAAGTTACAGTAAAAGTGGACTAAAGAGATAATTGAAAATTTCTCCGTGAACTCCACAGTATTGTGTCAATACGGAAATAAATAGAACTCTAGGGTCATGAGGAGGTCTTTAGGTATCTTTATTTGCATGCATCAGGTTAAATTCATTAAAACTACATAATGCTGCCTTTAAGTCTGACCCACCATGCAATTACTTGAGCTAGAAGAAAGTTCAGAGAGCTCAAGTGCCCTTCTTTTGACTTCAACTATGAACATGGTTTAAAATTGAGATTAACATGCTTTATGTAGTGTAATATGAGGTTAGGAAATTATTTTGATTCTTTTGCACCTAAGCACAATCCCATTATTTCTTTCCCTTCTGCTTCCACCTTCTTTATTTAAAAATTATTTCAGATTATACTTATGTCTGTTTTGACCTGTATCATATCCTAAACTGCATGTGGAAAGGCCATTTCTTCTTCTACCTAGCACAATGGTAAACTGTTCTGGGATGGACCCTAAGTGTTAGCATAATAAGTATAATTACTAACAGTCATTTCAAAAAGGCTAGGAACCAAGGAAGTCCTAGGGCAAATTAAATTCTGGACCAAATCCTGCAGATTTTTCTTCTCAGTGGGATATTTACCAATGTCATAAATTAAACTGTGGCTGCAAATCCCAGATTTAATTGGGGATTTTAAACTAAGGTAGCAACATTGTTCTTGTCTGTAATTAACAAATTACTAACGTGCAGTTTAAAAGATAACGTGCTTCCCTGTCACACTTCATTTGTTATTCATGAGACAGAATAATCTTTCCTACTTAGCTTTTAAGTTTCTTAACTTAGAGGCTTTATATTGATCAAAGCGTCAACACTCATATATGAAAAAAACATAAGTAAAGAGGTACACAGTAACAACTCGGATCTCAAAACATTCAATGGACAAAAGCACAGGAAATACATACTGCTGTCTCTAATCCTAGACAATTAGAAATCAGCACATTTGAATCCCGGACTTGGTCACGACTGTGCCTCTATCACTTAGTGATAATTTCACAAAACTTCATTTTTCTTATCTCAAAGAACTAGAAGAATGTTTATATTCTTTTTGGTACCCCTCCATGGATAAATTCACTGACACATGCAAGCAGCACAAATCCATCAACATCTGAATACATACACAGTCTTGAAACAGGGTAGCTTTGGTTCTGGCTACCGGCATTAAACCAACAGGCTCTTTCCTATGAACAAGTGAGAAAACATCCCACTCCAAAATATAGGACTGCATAAAACCATACTTTATCTTCATTCGCTCAAAACCTGGAAACTGCTACCCTACCCAACCTAAGCAAACCAAGTTATACTTTGAGATGGATTAAGAATGGATTCCCAATGGTTTTAGAAAAGCCTAATTTAGGGTGATAATTTCTCTTCCTCAGAGCAGAATTAGGCTGACTTCAAGAAAGCTTGGATATGAACAGGAAATGACAGTAACAATGAAATGAAGAGACAGCCTCAAGTTCATTTCTGATGTCACTGGGTTGTGTTTTTTTTCCCCACTTCCTCACATCAGGAAAACTGTAGAATGTCTCTAGAAAAGCTGAAAAAATAGGCAGCAAAACCCCTCCTTTCTTACTTTTATGGCTTTAAAAAGAATGGAATAAAAATTCTAAACAAAATTGTCGGTTTTTTTTTTTTTTTTGTAATCATAATTATAGAAATATATAGGTACAGATGGTCTCAGAAAAATAAGTCACTAAGTGACCAGCTCTTTCAAAAGTCAAAACACCTTACCCTGCATCACTAAGAAGATAATTTCCTAAGTTAAAATTAGGAATATTTTTTTAGAATTTTAGCCTTATCATTGTAGATCCTTCTTACTGAAAAGGAAATCATTCATCTACATTATAAGAAAATTAATCTGGTTCAGACTCTTGGCTGGAATAAGTGGGAATGGATTGCTATTGTATCTTCTAATTCTGCTATATCTTCTAATTTGAAGGGCTTCAGTCAAGGCTATCCATAATACGTTGGCTCCCACCTTCACTTAGTTTCAACTTCACAGGATGAAACTATTGGAATCTATGAATAGGATTGAAAAGTTATTTTCCCACACTGCATGAAATTTTCATCACATCTTCCCCTGACTTTTCTTCCCTGTAGGTCTTCCTTAACAAAATATTCACTTGGTGATTGACATTAGACTTTGAAAAAGCTCTACATAAACAGGGTTATGAGAGCCAGCACTGCATTTGTCTTGCAGCTCTTTCATATCTTGCAGATTAGGTTGTTCTGGAATGTCAGCAACAGAATTTCAAGAGAAGTTGTCACAGGAAACCGTGTAACAGAACTTAAGTATCTCATGCTGCCATGGTATTTCAAGTGAGGCTACAGCCTCCACTTGAACATACAAAAGACAAAATTGATCACTGCTGATAAGGAAAAACGATCCACAGAAGGACAGAGTCTGGTGACAGAATATTTATGGAAAATATCATAGTATTTTGTTACTTCTGGTAACTCCTCCCTTTACAGCTGCTTTTTGACCACAGTCAGATACAGGATATCAGGCTAGATGAAGCTGGCTTCATATAGCTCCTCCTTTGATTTTTACATTTTTAACAGCATTTCTTTTTGCAATGAATGCACTACTTTTGGGTTTTCCAAATGCTTGGCAGCCTGTGAGCAATAGTGTAGTGTAAGATCAGTGTAAGTTAACCTTTATACAACTCAAATATATGTCCTGTGTGACTCCACATACACACCTTGCCTGGTGTACAAACAAACACTTCTAGCTACAATTAGATTACTGCATGTTACTGCACCTTATGAAAGGCTTATTATCTGCTTACTATAATCTTCTTCCCTTTACTGTGCTGTGTATGCAATTATAGTGTTTTATTAGCTATTTTTATTTATGTGAAATACAGCAAAACCACTCAGTCAAATATTAATGGATAGGGCAAGTAAAACCTATCAAGCTCAATGGACTTAAAACAAAGAAAAGATCAGCTGTAAAAAACAATATAAAGCTCACAAGACTAGTCTTAGTAAAAAATATTTCTATGCATCACTTCCTTCTATTTTAGCTAATTAAAAATCTGTTTTAGACTAATCAATACACCGTACAACATCTAGAAAATAAAATTTTATTACTGTTGTAAAAACACTAGCCTTTAATAACCTGGCTGACAAAGCTTGGGAGTGAATTTTCTGTAAATAGGACTGTAACGTACAGGTGGAATATGCATCTCAGCTCTGGAGTAGCACCAGATCGTTCAGATTCAGTTGTTTGAGCTTGAAACTTAGACTCACATGATCACTGCAACCTACAGTTCCACACATTTGTCATAATTCACCTTACCTTCTCCTTTTATTTCACCAAATATTAATACTAGAAGCAAATTCAGGTACATTGATGATATTGTTTTAGACGAGAATCATATGCTTAGAGTAGTTGTTAAGTTCTGGTAAAACTCCTAAATGCACGCTTAAGTATAATTTGACATCAGTCGTATAACTCCATACATAAAGCTGAGCACACACTTCACCTAACAGAAGAGAGATTTCAGGTTAAATGGAAAAGAGAGACAGGTTGTACTGAAAGCTCTGCTCTTGAGCTCGAAGGAGTGTCGTTAAAGAGGTGATTCAGGGATTGGCTTAGACTCAATTTTATTTAATACTTACACTAATAATACCCTAAAGAGAAGGGTGCTAATGATGAAGTGTTACCAATACAGAGGATCAGAAAATCAAGAGGAATTTAATACCTTGATTTGGTGCACTTAAAATGGAATAAAATACCATTAGGATAGGGTGCAATATCATGGGGTTTAGGACTGATAAAATTTTATAAAAAGAGAGCGCTCATGTGCAGCAAATCATTTATATTACTCTGTCACAGACTGGCTATGAATCAGTGTAAGCCGGCTTTGGAAAAGGATATTGAATTTATCAAACAAAATATATCTAGAAGAGGTAAGGAAGATCAATACTGTTGTTTAAGTCACTAGTAAGATGTCTTACAAATATCACATCTGGACATAAGAAATATTATTTGGGTCTCCTGTGCTCAAATGTATGGCTTCAAGTTGAAATACATACAGAGAAAAGCAATTGTGTGAGTGTAGGACATTATCTACTTCACAAATTATATCAGAAAAGCACAGCTTGTAAAGCCACGCAAAACTAAGACTGATGTTTTGATGATAAACAATTTTGTATAAAAAGAAGTGAGGGAGAAGGGGAAACATGAGGAAGGAAGAACATCTGGAGAAAGTAAATGCCAATGTTCACATTACTACAAAAGGTTAAGAAACCAGCCATTGAAATATTGAGACAGAAAATTAAAGGAGTATCTAATTACCTGAGGTATAAAATTCTGGGCCAGCTTCTTGATGTTACAAGTAGTTTAAATAAGCACTGTTTAAATTTCTCAGTAGGTTTATATAAACAATTGCTAGAGGTAACATCAGCATCCTTTCTCGAGGACAAACTTTTATATTGTTTTATGAAAACAGAGATTGACTTCTTTTTTTTTTTTTGGTATTTAGGTTGTTTTCAACCAAGCCTGTACAGTATGGGCCTGTACCCAGTTTCACACAGTGCTACAAATTAACACAAGCATGCAGCTAGGTACAGCACAATGTAATTCCCTCAAATTTCCACTAGTCAAAATTAGCCAGTAATTTATTCATTATGCTTTTTTGTCTACCCATATGTATTTCTGAAAACACAAGCTGTTAGTTTTATAAAAAGCCTTTGAAATTTGAAATTACAAAGTGGGTTTGAACATAATAGCTATATGGTATATTTCTCTTCACAGAGGCAGCATTCTACACTTTAGAATTGTATTTCCAACTAATATAGCTGCATTTACTAATGTAAGCTATTATCCAACAGAGTCATAGGAAAACATTTTGGCTCTTTATCCTGAATACCACTTTCCTGCTCTATACAGTTTTTTCAGCCTCTCTCATGGACCAATCTAGAACTGGATGTTCCCATTGCTTTCCCATACATTTTTTCCTTCCTCCTTTACTGTATGGTTTTGTTGTGTGGGTTTTTTTCCCTTCTCTGACATTTCCTCAAATAATCCTGCCAATAAACTCAGGTACTGCATATTTCAAGAAAACAGCACCATAAGAAGCAGCAAATGCAAATTAACCACATTTGTTTAAAAACATGGACAAATAGCCTCCAACAATAAAAGGTTTGTGATGTGTGTCCTCATTACCACAGTAGTCTAAGTTTCAGTCACGTAAATCATTGAGAAGCATACTCTTGACTAGGCAATCAGGGTAGAATGCATGGTAAACAAAAACACCTACTGAGAACTAAGAAGCGGATGTTCTAGGCAAGAGAGAGATAAAAACGTAGCTGAAATTCTTATCTGGAAGCTCTGCTTAGAATCTGATTGTTAAAAAAAAAATCCAAATTATTTGCTGGAAGTTTTGCTGTCATATACTGCATGAGGAAATCTATTTTCAATTTTCTTATTCTTCAATAGAAGTATAAAAAGATAAAACTAACATCCACGCCAGGTCATTAGTCTCTTCTAAGCAGCGATGAAATATTATTTTCACTGCAGCAAGAAAAGAAGAAGACTGGTAGTTAACCCTAGACTAACACTGTTATGTGATTTACGTCTTCCTTGTACAGCAACAAGGACTCCCAAGAAAATTCTGACAATGGGTCAATAAAACATGTTACGGATTGGCTTTTATTCAGAACAAATCATGATGTATCACTAAATATTCAGAATTGCACTCTTTCATTTGTTGATCATTTGTGATCTAAATTTGTCACAGAAGAGATTTTCAGAAGTATGGATGCTTCCACAATTAGTATTTTCTTTATTTCACTGGTCATTACTATATTAGCACAAAGTCATTTTAAAATAGATTATGTTTAATTATAACATAAAACAATAAAGAAAAGTGAGAATTCCTCTACTCACTTGGGTTTCTGCTTTAGAACTCAGTGAATTAGAGTCTGGGACCAGCTGAGGGAAACCCAACGAGTCAAGTCTGATAAGGATATGTAGCAAAATCTGGGGTAAAATATATAAAAGCTGGACACATACGGAACATTGTCACGTATATCACAAGTTTTCCAATGGGCCATGGTTTAGAGGCTTCCTAAACCACAGACTGTGCCTTTTACATTGCATTTGATATTTCTTGATAAATTGAATAAATCAGTTGCTTTGACTCCATTTATATTTTGGGCACCCAAAACACCCTATGGTAATGACTTCCAAAGCTGAAGAAACATATTGTGTACTTTTGGGGTTCTTTTACATCCATTCCTTGAGTTGTTCACTTCAAATCTCAATTCTTTTTTTTTTTTTTTTTTTTTCTCCTTTTTCCTAAATGCTGAACAATTACTAATATTTTTTTTTTTTCTAATGCCATGTCACTGAAATCAACTTGCTCTTCCTCACTTTCCCAAGCCAAAAAGTCTACTTCTGCTCCACCTCTTCCTGCATGAAAGACCCTCCTAGTCTTCTGGTTCTCCTTTCTTATTACATACTTTTTCTGGTTCTGCTATATTCTCTTAAAAGCTCTGCAACTGGAATAGCACAGAAAAGAAAGTATGCACGCATCATACCATAAAGATGTCTTTTGCTTTCCTTTCCATTCCTTTCCCAATATTTCTAATATTCCAATTGCCTTTCGGTTACCACTAGGGACTGAACTGACATTTTCTAACAAGTATTTTGAATAATCAATTTCGAAACTGCTGCTGTACAACTAGTTACAAGGACAGTGCAACTATACTATAGGGTGTTTTTTCCCACCTATAGGACTTGGCATTTATTGACTCTGACAGAAATTTTCACCTCCCATATTATGGGTTCAGTTTCTCAGTACTCAAGTTCATTTTGCAGCATTTTCTAGTCATATTGCTTTTCACTTTCTCATATCAGCAAATTTTCCTACTGCTCTACTCACCCAGATAATTTGTAAACAGCACAGACTCTCATTGGTGTTCTCCCTCTGTTGTAAAACATTGACTATTTATTCCCTTTCTCACTCCTAACCAGTTGTTAGTTTACAAGGTAACCTTGCTTCCTATTTCATCGCATCTTACGACCTTCAAGAAATCTTGGTAAAGACCTTGCGAAAAGCACTTCATACATCCGGATTCATTGAGGTGATTGTTATCCGTGTGTTTATTTGCTTTCTTTTAATAAGATTCTTTTCAGGTAGCTCACATTAACAAGTTTTAACTTGCTTCCAAAGAAGATGGTTTGGGTTTTTCCGATGTTGAAAAAAAAAAAAAAGAATGTATATCCCTGTATTGACAACTGTTATTTCTTTTCATACCAATCTGCTTGGTCTGGAAGTCAAACACAATAATTTCTAGTTTCTATATTCTTATTATGTGTCTTGGCATCTTGGCATTGACATTTCCACATTCCATCCCTCTGTTATTCAGGCTAAGCCTAACAGACATGTGTTGAACGCTGTTCTATTCATGCATTACACTGCAGAAAGGCCTGAAATTTAAGAGGTTAGCTCCCACTGAAATTTCTTAGTCATCTTTAAAACAGAGAGTAACACTCGCCGCTTTTCCTACATCCTTCTGTGTCCAAACTTTTTCTGATTTTTAATAAACTGAAAAAAATAAATCGAAACATAAATGGCAATTTAATCAATTAACTTTTCCAATATTTTGTGTGTTCTCTATTATTTCATTACACCACTACTTAAAATCTTTGATGTTCCAAAGGTCTTCTCATATGCAGTATATAGTAGCCATTTAAAAAAAAAAAAAAAACAACCAGTTTTTAAACTGCATTAAAACATTTACAGACAATAAAATAAGCACGGATACCAAGGAACAGTGTGCCCAAGACCCAGCTACCTCTATTGTAAGGGGTCTATTCGAGCAGAGCTGTGATTTCATAGCTTTATTAAGAATTCAAAACCTCCAAGACTAAATTATATCCAAGACCACCACTGTGCTGGTTATATCTTCAAAAAAAGGACATTCTACTCCTGTTGTAGAAGCATGAATGTGAGGAAAACAATTGGACTGAATCTAGGGCCTACTTCATTGTACAGATCTTCATTGCACCTCTTCTCTTTTTTCCAGATATTTCCATAATAATAAATTACTTCCAGCTGTAAACCTGCATGTAATGTCTAAAAGATGCCGGAGGATCTTTAAACATCTACTTCTTGTTGCTATGGGAAATGAGAATATAACAAACTGCTAAAGAAGGAAAAAAGGAGAAAAAAAAAAGGAATCTTTTTGTAAATAATTTTGGCTCTTCTAATTGTTTCTATTTATTTTTTTGATTCCTCCCTTCTGAAAAATTGGGCTGAAGAAATCATATAATACAATCTATATGGAAATATGGAAATTTGAGAGAGTATGTTTTTAACTGTATTTGTATGCTTATAGAAAACATATAACATTCATCATCAGAAAATGAGGGAACTGTTATGTTGATCTTTCCCATTAGCCTAATACAACAAAACTCTCAATGAATGTCTTAATCAGACATCTTTATGCAATAGAATCTTTCATGTATTCAAAGTGAGGAGGTCTTTGGTTCATAAAGCAATTACACTGAGCTTATTTTTACCACAGCCTACAAAGAAGGTAATCCTTCATTAATGGTTCAAATATCAAATGCAGCAGACAGGTTTAATGGAATTATTTTTTTAATCTTTTCACTGCCATCATAAGTGCCACCTGACATTAATCCCCTGGCACTAGTAATAAGATTAAATGAGAAATTTTACCTTTGGCATTGTATGATAGACTAAAGCACAAGAAGAAACCTCATCAATGGCTTAAAGAAAAGATTTAGTGTCGGTTGTGTGGTAACATAGCAGATGTCCTCTATGGGAAAATAGCTATGAACATTAAGCAAAAAATAATTAATTTTACTGTCTAGTGATACATTATAGAAAAAATATTCTATCAACCATGTAATCTAGGAATGAATACTTGAAGAGCTGGAAACCAAACAAACAGGGAAGTGAGACCTAAGTGGATGAAAAATAAGCAGCATCACTGAAAATTTAAAAAAAAAAAAAAGGGTCAGTGCAATGCTGATATGTACTTACCAAAACCAATCTGTGTTAAGGCCAGAAAACATAGTGATAAATTGAGAGCTACAAAAATCTAGATAAGTCACATCCTGTAAAAAAACCTAAAACAAATAGAAAAAGCCTCTTCCATTTCATAAATAAATTGAGGACAGGGAAAGCATCAGTTTGCTGCTTAGAAAAGATGATGGACTGGAGATGAAAGATGATCTGGGTTTGACCTGAAACCAAACAATATGGGCCTCAATTTTGAATAGAGTTGAGAGATTAAGCATAAAAAGGAAAAAAAAAAAAGAGAAAAAAAAAAAGAAAAAAGGTGAAGGTTAACAAAGTACAGAAAGTGAGAACTACAGTAAAATAATTTTACATACTTAATCACACATTGAGTGAAAATAACCTCAAACTCTTTTGAAGAGGTCTGTAAAGTCAACACTAATACCAAATAGGTGAAAACCAACAAATTCAACATTTTAAGAAGGGGTGAAGTAATTGATCTTTAGATCAAACAGACTCTCAAGAACGGGTAAAAAGATAAAAGTTGAAGGGCAGTTATAATAAAGCTGAGTGGATAATGAAATAAACTGGAAATCATTTACCGAATATAGATACCACATTAGTTTGGCTGGATAGATGTACCTGGCCCAGTTGTCAAGACAAATGTAATGCTATAGGTAAAGTCTGCTTTGGCTTTGTAAACCAGCATAATTTCTATACTGGAGAAGACCTCATTAAGGAATTGCTTAAAGGGGACATAACAGTAAGGTTGACTGGAAGGACATTCTAAGTTCAATTAATAATATTTTTAAAATTTTTTTCAATGATGGAAGTAACAAAAAAATAAAGTGCTTAAAAGATTTCTTGATGACTCAAAACTTGGGAGGGATTAATGAAGAAGATGATCAAGATATTATTGAAATCTGGATGACTTTGAGGAAACCAATGTTAGAAATCAAAGTGCAAGGTCACAGCCCTGGGCATTAATAACCAGAATGTCTGCAGCAACTTGAATAGGAATTGCTTAGGAAGGGAAAGGGAAAGACAAAGGCATACTTGCCACAAGATGAAAGAGGCCCAAAACAATGGGGCCATAAAAAAGTGCAATCCTTAATATGTTTCAGGTTTTCAGGCAAAGAATACAGAGATGAAAAAATAAAAATACATTTTTGAAAACAAGGGAGACATCTGAGCTATCATGCATTTTTTTTGACCACTGCACCCAAAGATTATGAATTCAGACTGGAACATGGGACAGATCAGAAGAGTATGGATCTCATAAGAAGAGAAAGAAGGCTTTGCTTATTTAGGCTAGCAACTTAAACACTGAGAGGGAAAAGCTGCCCATCAAGTTGGTAAATGTTAGATGAAGTAGCTATATAAAACAAAGGACAGTTCTGATTCACTAAAGACAAGCACCTCTGAGATTTGGATCCTAAACTTGGATTTCAAAGCAGTTTCTGTCACTTCCACCAAAAGCCAGAATACAGAAGGCATGCTGTATTCGTCCCTGACTGCCAAGCCTTTCCAGTTCAGCACCAAACAAGATTTCCAGATGATTGAACATGAACTAGGTGATCTGGGAAAACTGGTTTCACATCCAGGTACAAGTTCTTTGAAAACAGTCGTAAATTAGATTAGGAATATTACTTTAATTCAATTAATGCCACATTATTTTAAGATTTTTCCCCTAGTCACACTTAAGATGCAACAGTCCAAGTTTGGGGTAAAATACAAAAGAGAAAACGTCTCACTTTAAAAGCCACCTTTTGCCTTTTCCAAGTCACTTGTGTTCTACTCAGTTAACAGATTCTTTCAGAAACAGTGTTTTCGCTAGACCTCAAACAGGAGCAGGTGCTTCAGGCGATGCTGTTTCTGTACAGCTGTCGGCAGGCAGCCCAGAGGCTATGGGGGCTCATTTTAATTACTTGGCACCTCCAGCCAGTTAAAGTGTACCATAAAGGTTAGCTGTCAAAATGCAAATTTGGTGCAACTTATCTAAACCACTACCCACAGCCAATACACACCACAGAAGCCTTTAAGAAATGTTACTTATATTTGAGATTACGGAAGAATTTTATAAATGATTATAATAATTTTCAGGTACTTCTTTTCAATAAGTTCGGATCATCATTCACTATCAAGCTTAAAACATCCTGTAATATTCTTGCATTTTCTATATTGTGCAAAGTTATTTCTGTAATAATTTTCCCTATGAGCTTGGTGACAGCAGCCATTTACCTCGAACCGCAAGCAGAGGGGAAGTACATGGGCTTCTCCTGAAAAGACTCAACTTTTGATTTTCCATGTTATTTATTTAATATTATTAACCTGAATTAAAAGCTATTTGGAGTGAAAAGTGTGTAGGACACTAACTTCTTGCCTTTCACAGGCTTATTACAGTGACCTGCATTTTCTTTGAGTGACTTAATCATATGAGTAAAATGAAAGAGTGGAACTTCTAACATCACTTTGGATCTTTTTAGTATCTCTAGTCATTCCAGGAAAGGAAAAGTTCTTCTAAAACCAGGAGTGAAATAGGAAAGGAAAATATCTCCAACTATTGTTTAAAGTTCTATGTTCTTGTTTAAACATGTATTCTGTTTATATCTGAAACAGCTTCATAAATTGATTTAAATCTCAGCATTTTTCCTTTCACCAAGTACAATGTAGGCTGCCTCCATTTAGGCTCCATGGATAGTTTCACAGCTGCCCACTGATTTATGAATTATGCACTGTGTGATAAATTATGAGTTCACAAATGTTTTCTGGAAATCTGGCACAACAGAATGTCAAGCACAAATGTTGCCTTCGGACATTGCTGCTATGTGCAGACACAGAAATGTTATACATTTAAAATATTTTTAAAACCGCTTTAAAATATATTGATTTATGATCATATTTTTATCAATAAGACCAAAAGGCACAAAACTAAACACAGCTGGTTGTATTCTCCCTGTTGGTCAGAAGGCTATAACTTCAAAGTTTACCTTGAGGCTTACAATTATTATTCATCAATTAGGTAAGAGTGACTGTACTAGAATATTAATTGTAAATTTGTTATTGGCATTCATAAGACGAGTATTTGTCCCACGCACTGTGCAGGAAAATACTTTCATTCAATCCCTATAATTTTCTTCTTTTTTTCCTTCAAAATCACAGCAAAAAAAAATTCTGTCTCTCTAAGAATGAAGTACTGTCATAACAGCTACTCTCCTGTTTTAAACAATCTCTAAACTACAACTAAACAGCACATTTACTACATTGCAAGTCACTGACTTTTTTTTATTTCTTTTTTTTGCTACTTCTACTTCTTTTTTTGCTACTTTCTACTTCTTTTTTTGCTGAATTCTAATGTATGGAAATGCAGGTTGAGTTAACAAATTAAGACTTTCTGAAAGTATTAAAACATTAAAAGTATTTCCCAATCTTTTGTTATTATTATGAATAAACTGTCTATTAAAACCTAGTTGAATCTAGCAGAAAAACTGACCGAAATCCTTGGATTTTTTTGCAATTGTATACCTGATTCTAAAGAAACTGAAGGATTGTTGGAAGAAATTTACTATTACAGGTATTTATAATAAATTGATACCCATATACTTGGTTAACATGTAGAATATATTATCAACAGCTTGAATTTTGTACAAGCAAAAAAGATTTGCAACACCCAAAGGCAGAAGTCACAAATAAATGATGTGCCAAAAATTCAAGGAAGAATGAAGACCAGAAACAGAAGGTTTGGCTTTACACAAAAAAGTAAGTACTTTAAGGACATAATCAGAAAAGTGGCTGTATGTGATAAAAGAACAGCATTTTGACTGTGGCAGACTAAATCAGAATAATTATGTACATTTCAGCTCTCTAAACCAAGCTGCAAGCATACTTGGGTATGTTTAATTATTATCATCATAGGTTTTTCTCTTATAGCTCCACAATTTTTAACTCCTTGGGTTGTCTCCAGGAAAGATACTGCCTCACTCTATTTTGAAGGGGATCAGAAGGAAAATTTTTCCTGCCAGGAGCCAAACAAAAACAAAGAAATCATACAGGGAAGGGGGAAAAAAATGATCTCTATATATAATTCTATCATATTATATTTTTATCAAAATTACTTTCATGTAACTTGACAGATGTCAGAAAAGAATAAGGTGTGTAGCTACAGTTACTGATTAGTCACAGCTAAGCCAAGTCTTGTGTTGCTTTTGGAATTAAAAGTGATCCGTCCAAACATATGTTAACTCTGTGGTTACCTTGATGTTCTCAAGCTATTGCTCACATTATGTTACATGCCAAGAAATTGTTGAACAT
This sequence comes from Thinocorus orbignyianus, assembly GCA_013400375.1. Lineage (NCBI taxonomy): Eukaryota > Metazoa > Chordata > Aves > Ciconiiformes > Thinocoridae > Thinocorus > Thinocorus orbignyianus. Next base: position 583,915 of record VXBW01006629.1, on the reverse strand, counting down.
CTGCTACTGAGACATGGGCCTCACAAACCAATACCCTAAATCTTACTAGAGACCCTAGGGAAAAAACACTTTTGTTAGATCCCATACTAGGGCACAAAATATTGAGAAAGCTGACTTCTACCCCATATATGATCACTTTCTTCAGAATGGAAGAACAAGATTTGAAAAGTTTGAAATGACTCTTAATACAAAATAAGCATTAAAAAAATAATAAATTGACATTACTCTAAACAAAGACCACAGCTGACCAGTTTAGAGACAATTCCACCCAAATAAGAAAAAAGATAGCATTTCATATGTACTTTTTGCTCAATTTCAAGAAAGACTGTTTTGTCCCACCAAAGATGACTTAGAATGGTTACAAAGCTCATTTATCTGAAGTGAAAGAATTTGTCAAGACCCTTTCCCAGACTTTTTATTTCCCAAAAATATCTTGTTATGTTCCTCTTTCATGAAGCATCTGTTCACCTTTAAACATCCCTGTAATGGTTTCTTGGTCTTCATAAACACAATAGGACAACAGCTTCTTTAATATCTTCTAAAAACGTCATCAGTTTTTGCCTGATCTTCAAAATACTGAGTCACACAGGCATGACTGGACAGATTTACATCCTAGCCAGGAAATAAACAAGTATCTTCACTCTAATGAGACTCCACTCATGGTGCATCCAGTTACAGGGTCCTCAGTAGCAAAAAGACATGGACCTGTTCAAGCAGGTCCAGAGGAGGGACACAAAATTGATCAGAAGGCTGAAACATCTCTCCTATGAAGAAAGACTAGGAGAGTTAGGCCTGAAGACCTTATTTTTGCCTTTCAGTGTATAAAGAGTGTTATTAAGAAAGATTATTTTATTTTTTTACCAGGGCCTGTAGTGACAGGACACAGGACAATGGTTTTATACTGAAAGAAGGTAGATTTAGTTTGAACATAAGGGTGACACTTTTTATGATGAGAACCTTAAGACACTGGAACAGGTTGCTCAGAGAAGCTGTGGATGTCCCATTCCTGAAGTGCTCAAGGCCAGACTGGATGGGGCTTTGAGCAATCTGGTCTAGTCAAAGGTAAGGAGGGTGAAACTAGATGATATTAAAGGTTCTTTCCAACTAACCATTCTGTGATTCTGCAGTCTTCACTGGATGCCATTCCACAGTCCAGCAATTAGCCCAGTATTTAATTTGTTATAAACACCAATCTGGAAGAAGTGCTCTGGACCAATTAGCAAGTAAATTTCAAACTCGGAGCATAATTCTTGATACTTTAATCTATGATGAGTTGAAGATATAATTTGTTTGCAGAACAACTGCCACTTTATAAAGTTGTGGTGGTGTTCACTACTGGTTTTTGACAGAAGATAGCAGATAAATAATTTCAGGAGGGTAGCAACACTGCCAGTGACCTAGACTTGTTTGGTTTCAAAAATATACTTTCTAAAATTCATGTTCAGAAATCAATTTTGTTGTGAGATGAGAATACACTAGTAAGGATACTTTCTAGCAGCATGAATGCACTTAGAGGAACATAAAATGACCTGAAAGATAAGTTACCAACAAGCAAGTATCCACATGCTATGTTCAAGTACCTTTGTTTTCTCTGCCAGAACAATTTGGATTTACAACCCTCAAAAATACCAAAACAGAACTCATTTGCTTCGCAAAAGATTTAAATTTACCTGGGAAATTAAAACAATTTTGTTTCATCAACACAGTTCTTTAAAAATAGGAACTGTTGCATAAATTAACTGAGAAATATATAGACTGCATTACTTCATTAAATCAAGCGTCCAGCAAACATGCATGTGAATTTCAGTTCAGAGGGCTTTCTCAAGGTAGTATTCTCCAGCAAAGGGATTTAAACTGATGTCCTACTTCACTTCAACGCCTTTGTTTTATAAGGGTAATTTCTGCACTATGGTTTCAAGATGCTGTCACATTTGATCTGTTACAAGTCCCCCCAAAGCCAAAATTTTTTTTCAGCATAGAAAACTAATATGTAAATTCTCTAGTAACAATCAAAAGATTGAAGATAATGCTTTCAGTTGTCATGTTGTGACAGGAGCCTAATTTCAGTGCATTTTTTTGATTAGGGAAGCAAATACTAGTTTAATGTGAGAGTGCTATTTCAGTGATCATAAACAGAACATACTAGCTTCAAACGGAACTCACTGCAAGATTTCCTTCATGACAGATAATACTTAAACATGTTTTCACTGAGGTCTGTGTTAAATTTTTTTCTGCTAGCTGTAAATTCTCCATAGTTAATAGATTTGAAGTGTTCTGAAATTCTGTCACTGCATAAGCTACATCAGCATTTATTGCTTAACTCTCAGCAATTTTTCTTCGCTTCTTGTCTGGAACCTTACTAAAGTTATAGTCAACAATATTTACTGCCTTCATTTTATGTTTCCCTGCAAAATAACACATTAAGATGCATTTCTCCAACACCTATGTGCTGCCGGTTGATCAATTTCATCAATAACTTGTGAGACGGGCAAAGTAGTCCAGAAAACACTAACCAAAGTATAAACATTTTTGTTCATCTCAGTTATCTATACATTTATATTTTACATGGATGTAAAACAAACATGTTTAGAATTCTTTACCTCCCTGACATCCTTTTACCTTTATCTGTAAAATTAATAATTTAATAAAAGGTTGATATTTCGTATTCTTGTCAGCATTTCTATATGTCATTTAACTCCAGTACTCGGCTCCATCCAAGTAACTGGTCAAACTCACTTAAAACTGCCGCCAGCACTGAAATGTTCCATTTTGTTTAGGATGTTTAAAAAGCCCTTTGTTTCAAGTCTTTCATTCAGCATTTCAATCCCTATGGGAAATTTCAAGTTCATGTCATTTTGGATTAATTTCTTCCAATGATTACATGACAGTTGATAAGTTGTAGCTGGATCTATCACAATACTTTCTCGATAAACGTATTTCCACAACTCTCCAAAGTTCTTTACAACTCTCTGCTATAATAAAGCAAGTAATAAATTCCCACAGCAACTGTGACTCAATCTTGACTTGAATTCATGCAAATGCTACAAGTATTTGGGTTTGGAGGTTTTTAAGGGTTTGCTTTTTGTTGTTTGGTTGGTTTTTTAAATAAAAGCTATGCTTCTAGAAGTTGTCCAGAGAAGTCATGGATGCCTATTCCCTGGAGGTGTTTAAGGCCCCTTTGAATGGGGCTTTGAGTAACCTGGTCCAGCAGGAGCATGGGAGATGGAACTCAGTGATCTTCAAGGTCCCTTCCAACTCTAACTATTCTATGATTCTAAGTTGAGTGCATTCTAATTAGCCATAGAACTCATTATCTTCCATATGACAAATGTAGCAAGCATATTCTTTTCCATGCTTAAGTATACAAAGCACACACCAATGCCTGCCCAGTGACAGGTTCAGCACATACAATATTCCTGCACTTGCTTGTGAATATGTTCACCATATTCCATACTTCTAATAGAAAACATTTCTGGCAAAACTCAAAGTCCTTACTTTGGCTTTCAGACAATGATTTCATATTATCTATGGTGTGGAGATCAGTATATTAAGTTTGTGTGTAGTTTTTCTCCTCCCTCAGATTGCAGGGGACATTTTTGGAATGCAGATACATGTTTGTAAGTTTAAAGGATATTTGTTTTTAAGTTTCCCGTGCATGTCCAAAATCAGTAAGTCTGTCCTGCATCGGTAAAAGCAATTCGCTTACTGTTGGGCACAGCAAGATGTGAGGCTGCAATGAGGTAACACTGCAGGCAGGGTAGTGGCCTCACCAGCTAGTTTCCATGCTATCTAATCCAAGGAAGGAGATCAGGGCAGCCCCACTGCACACTCTGGAATAGCTCTCCCTCCTGCCATCAGCTGCACGGCCTTGGCCCTGGGCCCAGGCAGCAAGAGCCCCCAAACAGGAAAACATACTTCAGGGGATCCTGATACAAAAGAAAAAATATGACCTTTGGCATCATAATTAGCTCTCCATACTCTTGCTACTCCATTGTCAGTCTTTTTCTTGGGTTCGTTTACATATCACAAGGAACTAGGGGTTACTGCATTCTTTCCTTTGGCCCCAATACCCTTGGGCTGGAGCTCAAGCCATCAGCAGTATTTGTCAACTCACAGGAAAAGCAGAAAAATCAGTTACTTGAGGTAAAATGTAAACCTGGTACTTCAGCCCCATTGTAGATTATAATTGACCATGCTATTCACAGGTAGAATATCTCATCTTTAATTTTTATTATTTATCATCTTTTAATAAGGCATTGTGAAACAAGATAAATACAACAGTAACATCACAGCTATTTATGGTCAATGCCCATGAAAAATCTTTCTACTTTTAAGTTTAAAAGTATCCCTCCTCAAAGGAATTCACAAGTATGTGCCTAAAACTCACAAACTCTAAAATGCCATCTTCAGTAGGAGACCATTAGCTCCAGACTCAAAAAACTGAGTACGTGTCTGTTTATGTGAGAGTTAGTAGGTACAAACAAATCAAGATATTTCTTGCTGTAAAGTAAAACTAAAACAAAGGCATCTTATTATAATGCTGTAAGATCTCACAATTTCTCTTTCATTTTCATCTGCTTGGATTTTGCCCTAGAAACAATAATTTAATATGCTACAAGTTGAATGTAAATTTTACAAGAACTAGAAATGATGCAACTTTCATATTAGTCTTCAATAATTATTTTTTTTAACAATCTCAATTCATTGTCCAAATTATATGCTCCTATTTGTTCTCATACCTGAAAATATTCAGAATTACTACCAGTGACATGTTTATGCTTGGGACTCTCTGAAGTTATGTCTGTTCATTGGAACAGCACCAATGGGCTATGTGGTTTGCAGTTAACTTAATAAATGTCTATTTGTCCAACATGAAATATGAGAATACAAATCCTGCCACTAGTCTCCTGTGCATCCTTATAACAATGTTTTGTGGGAAAGATACAAAATGTTCTTAATTTAGGGGCAGCCTTCTTGAATGCGTCATTAATTCAAGCATGTCATTACTACAGGTTTAACCTTTAGCACAATCAATAACCTCATGCTTCAGTACAAACTGGTATTTCTATACTAAGTTAAGCTACAAATTTGCAGTCTGTTTTCACTGTTTCCTGCGTGAAAGTAAAAAATCAAATTGGTAAAAGAACATTACAGCTATAGTTGTTACACTTTGAGTTTGGATATTACGAAACTGTGGCAGCCATTAAGTAGACGCCATGCTAGTAGAGTACGTATTAGGAGTCAGTCTAGGACTTGCTGCTACAGAACAACAGCCCCCTCTCATATCTGACATTCCTACATGTATCACTACCTTATTCACTGAAGTCAAATTTATTAAGTGCTCTTTAATTTTGGAAGGCCTCAGTAAATGGATGTTAAAGAAACATGTTGCAATTGCTACAACTTTGGGGTTTTGAGATAAGCATGACTGTAATTGTACTTCTGCCAAAGTCTCTGATATTGAGGCAATGATAACATGGTCCCAAATATGTCTATGTGTCAGTTTTCTCATGTAAAATAATTACTCTGCTTTTTGTAGACAGGTACAGATGAAAAGATTTACAGTGCTATTAGACCTGCTTTTGTGTATTGGTTAAGCTAGCTGTTCAGTCTTCCAGCATACCCAATTTTCGCATTAGCTCATTACTTACAAAAAAATCTCATCTTGAGACCAGGCATGGAAATACCCACCCCAACTCAAAGGTTAATATCTTTGGAAAGCTGTTGTGAAATACTGTTTTATTATTTTTCAGAAGCAAGACTTTTGATGTACTTCAGGAAAAAAAAGTTTAAAAATAAAAATTTACAAGTAATTTGAGCATGATCTCTGCATGCTCAGAAGTACCTGCTAAAATTTTAGCAGCTTTTAATGAATCCCCTAATGTGCTTCAGGCATTGCTCTCCAGCATGCCTTGGCAAACCCATGGGACAAAATACAGATTAAAAAAAAAATAAAGAAAAAAAAAAGGTAGATGCGCTTTACCAAAATAAAATCAGCCTAATATGTAGAGACCAAACCATGCAAGATAACATTCATTACTGACGTTTGATAAAATTCTCAGCCCATGTCTTCAGTTTTAGATAGCTGAGAATCTGGCCCATAGTGCTTACTGCTGGGAGCAGTCACATTGATTTCTATTATTTCACAGAAATCAATTGAAGTACTCCCAGCAGTAAGTGCTGCTTTTAGCTGTAAGCACTTACAGGCTCAGTCCTTAAGAGTCTATGTTTCTATATTAGTTTCATGCCATTGTTCTCACCTATACTTCAGCCTTGAAAGGTATGTCTCTAGGTAAACAACAAAAGCAGAAATATATAGAACTCACACTCATGCTGTACCATCCACCTGAATGCATTGTCATTCCCCTGAAAGACTATTAATCTCAGTGTGATGTCAACTTCAAAACTTCAGAAATCATTTCAGTTGAATGACCAGAGCTATTTCAGGGTACTAGACTACATTAGGAAAATAAGCGGTGTTATAAAACTTCTTTGTTTGTGTTCCTTGTAGCCAGGAAGAAGTTACATCACATCTTTTTTCACGCAAGTACTGCCAAGAAATTAAACCAGGGTTTTCAGAACGTGAAAAGTGTTTGCCTTATGTCTTACCCCTCTACTCCGCNGGGAGGTGTCCCTGCCCATGGCAGGGGGGTTGGAACTCGATGGTCACCATTTAAGGTCCTTTCCAACTCTGACCATTCTATGATCCTGTGACTATGGACATGGAAATGAAGCTGTAGCCCACAGAAAGAACAAAATTTTAGCCTTAAAAAAAGTGTCACCATAGCCAGATACTTTCAAGACTCTCTTGTTCCTTGGTGCTTTTAAAGCCTCATTAATTCTCACTGTTCCTACAATATCTACCTTAAAGTTGCCATGGTTATGCCAGCTTGAGCAACACTCATACATTCCTTTTGAGCATACACACATTCTGTGATCATAAGGTCATAGAAAACCTCAGATTGGAAGAAACCTCAAAATGTTGCTAGTCCGTATTCTTGTTCTAAGCACCAGACCATGTTGCTTATGGCAGTTGGGTTTGGAAAATCTCCAAGGACAGAGACAGCACAATCTCTCTTGGCAAATACTTGATTTCTTCACTGATAAGGTTTTTCCTTACATCCAGCCTGAACATGTGTTTCAAATTATAGTAGGAGGTACAGACACAATGGGTATAGTCCGCCGTAGAATGCCAAACTATCTCTTTTATAACCTCCCGATTGGTATTGCAGGGCTGATACGTGCTATCAGTACCATATACCAAAAACATAGCAAACAGGAGGTTTTAATGTTAAGAACTTGTGTGAAAATTGTTCTTTTTCATCTCCATCCTCTTGATTAAGGACAGAACATAGCATGCTGGATATCAAACTTTTGTAATAACACAATTGAGACTGTCTGCATAAATATAAACAATATACACAGAGAATGTGGATCGAGATAGCTGCCTCTGTAAAGAAGATTTATGTTAAACATTCTGTTCAGTAAATTGTCTTCTGGACTCAAGCTGTTTCCAAGTCTATCAGTTCTGAAGATAGATACCTCATTGAGGTTTCCACTGCTTAGAGAAATCCACCACTGCCCAAGAGGAAACCATGACAAAGTCTATACCTTAAGTAATGCCTTAGGGAATAGGAGCACACCTACATGGATTAATTTGGTGCTACGTTTAAGATACTTGACGTAGTTTCATACACAACAGTGTATTGTTACATATGCTATAACTGTACAGTTCCTGGGTCAGGTCTCAGGAACAGGGTACCTACAGTTCAGGCTACTTTGGAGATCTCTGCACCATGTATTATGGAGACATACTTTGTAGTATGAAGATCTTACTAGCTATAGAAGTCTGGAAAAAAGAGAAAAGAACCCTGAATACTAATCGATTTTTCATGTAAAAGGTAGATGCAACCAGCAATGTCTTTCTGAAAACATTGTCTCTATAGAGGACCTGAAACATCCAGCTTCGAAGTGTCTTAGCTAAATTTCACCAGCCAGAACTATTTAGTTAGTTTAGGTAACAGTACATCAAATTAGAGAACAAGTGACTCACAACTATAGCAAACAAAACAGACTTCAAGTCACTGACTATTTTCATTTAAGTCTTTGCCAATGTATGAACAATTACTCTTTTGTAATTATAATGAGAGGAGAAATTGCTTTGTGATTAGTGACAAAAAATGAGAAATTAAGGCACGCTTCCTAACATGTGTCCAGGTTAGCTACTTAAGTACAATTGCAAGCAGGTCATTTAATCTTTTATTCCAACCTCTAGCTGCTTTGTTTCTGACTGTTCAGCTTTGAGATCTTCCCCTCACTTAGGAACTTACAAGTCATTTTATGTAATGTAATTACTCAAGGTTTGCTAAAGCATAAAACTGTAATAAGGATTTGAGAGCTCTTACACCAATTTATAGTTAGAGAATGGGAAAACACATTCCTCTTTTCCCTTACTTAAGTCTAAGTATTAGACACTTCATTTTGGATACCTTAACTTCCCTACTACAAATAAATCAATACATAGACAGAAGATCTAGCGGATGAATCAAAATAAGAACCTTCCTCATGACTCAGTCAGAAAGAGCTGCGATAAACTTGTCTAGTGTGGGTCACTTCTTGTAATTCTTACATCCGCACACTGTCAGGATAGATTGAGAGCTCTGGTTTAGGAAGGGGAACAAGAAAGAGATAAATGAGAGAACTGTGCACGTGAAATGTAGTGGCAAAGAACACAGGCAGATATGGCATACGCATGGAAAGATATATTCAAAGAAACTGCCAGAGTTATGTAGCTAAACAGGTTCCAATGGATACAAGCAAAATGTTTTACTGTGTGACTTCTATGTCATACTTTTTCCATTTATAGTCAAAATAAGCTTACTGCTATTCCTAGCCCAGAGGCAAAAGTAAATCAAGCTGTCTTCCAGCTTTAAATCAGCAACTTGCACACTACAGTAGGATTTGCATTTTTTCCATCATTCCAAGTTAAAGCAGCCATTCCATGCCTTTTTATGATTTCTCATGCAACCACAGCTGGTTAATCAAGAGCTATTTATAGTTCACATTTTCCCCCATAAGAAGTATTTTTAAACAGCAAAAAGCCCTTATTTCATGAAATGTCCTTGAATTTAGATTAGCCTGAACACTCATCAGACATCTATCTAATCCAGTGGTTTAAAAGCAAAGTAACTCTTTTCATTATTAAGAATGAAAGGAAAAAAAGCAGTAATAACTGATAGTATATGGTATACATGGAACAATATATATTGCATCAGAAAATGGTGACAATAACAAACATGTATTATAATAAATACAGCATGTTAGAAGATAAAAGCATTTTCCAGTTCAAATACCATCTTGTAATATGGAATACTCTTTTTGTGGAAGAAAAGTTTCTTTCCATTCTTGCTGTACAGAAAACTGCAAAGATAGTTTTTCTCTAGTTAACATCTATGATGGATAGAAGGCTGTTGTCTAGTTAATCAGCTACAAAAGACACATTAGTGGCTATGAAAATATACAAATGTGACTGTATTAAAATTTCAACTATTAAAAATGGCAAAGAAAACATAGAAGCTTGCTGTTAGCTCCTTCTGCTATGTAGAGAATTATGTGCCTAGGCAGTAAGTTTTCTGCATCTGCTTTCACGGTTATGCCTCACAGTACGCTTCACCTCTTTTCCTATCTCCATATTACAAGGATTCTCAAATTTGGAAGAATTACCCTAAGAACCGCTATGCAAGTGTCCAGGTTGCATTAATTGTTTTTCAAAGCTAGATCAATAGCCTAATTATTAGTTCCATTCTAATTAAGAAATTATTTCTGATTGAATCAAAGTGGTAATACTTAGCAGCCCAGACCTCCGTAATTTTACAAACTGTAATTATATTCTCATGGGATTTCACTGTTTTCTTAGTGTGGTTTTCAGTGCAATTAACATACACAAAGTAGTCATAGAAAGAAAACCAAGTGGCATTAGCAAAGCTGGACAAAATGAAATAAAAATGTTACCACCTGCTTTATAGTGATTAAGATTTTGCACTATTTCTAGTGAAACCTAAAAATCTTCCGAGATCACATAGAAACTGATTGTCAGGATAATTAGGTCTAAGTGACTTCAAACAGTGATGAAACAGCCATAAATCTAAGGTAGCTCTGTAGATCAAAGGTTCAAACACATGCCAGTTAGCTCCAACATGTGGGTTATTTTTAAAAATTAAAAGAAATACTACTGTATGCTAAAATGTTATAAACTAACCAGATGGCCACTCTGTAGTAGAGGAGTCACACTGCACCCTTTCATATGATAAAACCAGAATGTGTGTTTCATTTGGATTCCAATCATTTTTAATTCATTTTTACCAGACAATACAGGCAACTAATGATTACTCAATTAACCTCAGAGCACCATAGTAACCAGTGAATTTCTAAGAAACAGTGACAAATGCATTCTGAACTAGCCAAACAACATGGATAAAACAAACTACATTAAAATAAAATGGAAGCAAATTCCCAAAGTTTCATATCTTCTTTTACCAATACTTAGCAAAGAAATTGGAAGCACAACGAGTGCATTTTTGAGTTAGTGTCTACATCTACAGAGAATGCAATATTTTAAATAGCCATAACTCTTTCCAGTGTGTAAAGAGTATGTAATGAAGATTTAAGTGACATCTAGATGTATGTAATCTGTGAAACCAGAGAAAGCAAAACCTATCTAGATTAGCAAAATATCTGCTGTTAGATGGGCAGCAGGTGTATAACACACCGGAACCATGAAAGAGAGTAACCTCAGGCAGAGGCTGAAGTAACAGATCAAGTCAGTAAAAAAATTAGACTAACAGTACAGATAACGTAAGAAAACTTAAGACTCACCACAAAGGGCACATGGTTTTGTAAACTGGTTGTTACTACAGAAAGCAGTAACAACGAAAGCTTTTATTTTTTCCATTGCTTAGCAAAATGTACTAAGCGAGAGTGGTAAAAATTATCTGGTATCTCTAAATACATCGTAAAGAAAATGTATTTCCAGTCAATATACTGGGAATGTTCCTCCCATTAGCATATAATAGTAGTGTTATGAAACACTAGAGCTAAGGATATATAGTAGCAGCATATCACTAAGTGGCTCATAATGTAAACAGATTTACGATACTTGAAATTTTCCATTCTTTATTGTTTCTTGTTTACTACATCCACAGAACAAACTTTAAAAACTCATTGGGTAGCATATCACATTGTACACTCCATGACAAGAATATATTATATTATTCTATATTTCTACCACCGTCCTCTATTATTTCACATTTTTAACATTCTACCAGAAAGCACAAAGTAGCAGGGGATTTTTTTTTTTTATTAGATCATTGCCTACCTCCAAATAGCTTACCAATCAGGCTTTCATACCATTCCATTTATACAATAAGCTTTTACATTGTTTATTTACACTGAGAAAGAGTTGCTTGTCCAAGATGACTTTTGCTAATTCTTCCCCCATCCTTACTCTTCAAAATTTCCTCCAATAGCAAGGCAGATCTATGGGAAAGGGATACTAATTTCAAATGATTTGCAGAAATTTCATACTAAAGTATTGAATATGCCAAAGGCATGGCCAATGCATTTACCAACTGGAGTACAAAATGTATTCTTGTTTTGTAATTCCCAGGTTATATGAGGCAGTACAAAATTCATACATGTCTATACTAATGGCACAATCAGAGTCAATATAGCTAGAACAATATACATCAGCCATGGAAAACCCTTTCTGAGTGTTTTAAATTCATATCCTGAGGATGATGTAAAATGTTTGTTTCCGTGTAGAATACAGCTGGGACAATTTGGAAACGACAGAGAACAGACACAATCATAGGAAGGGGAAAAAGCAATCCAGGGAGATCAATTCAAGTGAGAGGACTGAGGAAGCAAACAAATTTGCTTTGTGGAGTTAAGGCAGCACTAAAAAAGCTGCATGGACTTGAAAAGGAGAGCTGTGATTTTTTTTAATTATATCGAGAAAGACCCAAAGATTCAGTTGGAGTTAAAGCCCTTACGTATACAAATTCACACTCAAATAGGGTGAAATCAGAAGGGAACATGTTCTCAGAAGACGACAATATTTCTGGGCCTGAACATCTTCAAATACAATGATTATGAGGAGACCACAAAGTAAGAAATACACAGGTGTTTTACAAAATTTTCTCCCCTCCTCATTCCTATTACAATTAGGACTTCAAAACTTAAACCACCAAATTTAAGATTACAATTTAGTTATTTTTTTCCTGATAATAAAAACTTAAATTTCATCTTGCATCAAGCGTTTGTTGATTCAAATCCTTGTTGTAATCACCAGTCCTTAAAGAGCATGCTCCTCTTCATCTTCAAAAATTTTGACATGACAGCTTTCTAGCATGTATCTCATCAGCTACATAGCCCTACTTCACTAACTGCCTTGCTCAAATACATTTCATAAAGAGACGACACATTAAAATGTTCTTACATCACAGCTCTAGGAGTTTTCAGTGGCATTCTTCAGAGCAACATCATCTAGTGGGTTAGGAAAATTTAAAAGTGCACACAAAATGACATACCTTTTGAAGCCTTCAGAGAGAGCAGATGTCTCTGCACTTTGTAATCTCCATTTTGGCAGTTAGATATCTATCCAACTCTCTTGGGAAAAGTATAAAAAGTATTCTTTTAAAAACCTAATATTTCATAGGAAACTTGTAAGAAATTGAAAGTCTTAATTTCAGGCTTTAAAAGAAGATTGTGTGAGTTACAGAGAAGCACACAATAAAGACAAGTATCTTCTAGTATTTGCAAACATTGCTAACAGGGATAAAATTCTCTGTTTAGGTTCCTCCAGTATCACTGCAGGATTTCTGTCTAAAGCACAAAAAAGTGTCATTAAATATTCATATTTTCTTCAGTTCTGGCAATCAATCTGCAATCATCTGTTGACTGTACCATCCCACATAATTTATCTGTACTATACAAAATCAGAAAAAGAGTTGTAAAATTGCAGTCATGCTCAAAAAGGGTGAACACATTACTCTCATATCTTGTTCTAGGAGAGTTTCAGCTAGTCTTTCCTGTTCTCCTCTCAACTCAATACTATCCTTTCAGAAGACTGCAGCAGTCAAGTAGGAGATTCAGAGTACTTAGCCTACAGCCAAACTGATAGTCCCTGCACAGAGAGCTGTGAATTCACAAGCAGAGATCTGGAAATGGACAAGAAGTTCATAGCTGAATGTATGTGGACCCATGAAGGGGTAGTAGGAGAGACAGGAAGCCTCCTGGCAAGCTATGTACAGTCTTTGCCTCAATATACTCCTCTAAGCAGCTTTTAAATATTCTAGATTAGCACTATCTCACTGGGACGAGGAGTTGTTGATCCAGGGCTCAGAAAACACCTCTTTTTCTGTAGTACTTCATGAATTCTGCAATTTGTTAGAAATCATGAGGACAAAGAATTCTTTTAAAAATATCTTTTGACTATAGAAAATGACAGCAACAGTTGTGAGAAATGATACGTGGATGGAATTAAAGAAGGCTTTTGTTTTTCCTCAGCGTTTGTCATATAATAAGCTTTTACCTACTACTCCATCATGCTTTTATTTGAAGATGGTTTGTTCAGGAATTTGAGCTTTTTTTGTGAAGCCATACAGTTTCACCTTTTCACAGTAGAGCAACTTAAAGGTTTTCTGCTAACACATTTAAATAATCATCTATCTTTAAAATCCTAGGTGAAAAACTATAAAAACAGATCTTACCCTACCACATGCAAAACTATGAGACTCGTTTAGCATATCTCCCATCCTAACTACTTCAGAGACTGTTTTGAAGCCGTCACTATGCAAAGTTATCACTCTATTCCCTAACCTTATGCCCTATGAATGCACGTTTGAGAATAACTTTGAATTTCACACTAACTGGATAAAAAAATTATTTCAGGATTAGAATTTCAGCCATAATGAGTGTGAATCCATACTACATCTGTTAATCAAGTAGGAAAGGGAACCTATGCCATAATTCAATCCCCTCCAGCCTAGACAGCCAAACACCATAAAGATACTTTGCATAATTAAAAACACTCCCTGAAGCCTGCTCTAAATAACAGTAGGAAGGCAGAGAAATTGCTGTATCAGGTAAAGCTTGCCACTGGCTCAACTCCAGTTTGCTTTATCCAACTCTGCAGCTTTACACAAAGAGACAAAGGTGTTAAACTGGATACATACACTCACACCAAGCTATCGTCCAGCTTTGTAATATCTCTGTTTTCAGGGGAGTGTGCAGCACGCTAAGCTTTCAACCTTGTGCAGCACCTGGGGATTTTTTGAACACTGGAAATTGGATGCTGCACCTGATGCAGTCCTTCTGCATTACTTCTATCCATTAGAGATCAACTAATGGATACCTCCCACAGAAGTCCATGAACTGAGCACCAACTCCACTGGAACACAGCAGCGTTGCTGAGGTGAAACTCCAGAGCTCTTTGCAGGCCCCCAGAGTTTGGCTTATCAAAACAAAAAAAAAATTGCCTTTTTCTAGGGCACAAATTAAACAAAGCAGCTCACCAAAGTCTAATTTAATCCATGGGCCTTACTTCATGCTACCAAATGAGAGCACAGAGGATTAATTTACTTCTTAATTTACTTCTTAGTTCAGCGCTGACAACAGTTATTGAAAACTATAATTTTTACTCAGGTCATCCTACTGCATTAATTTCCATAGTGTTGTCTTAAAACATTTGACACAGCAGTTCCTTGCATGACCCAGAGGACTGTAATAAAACCTGACTCCACGGAAAATAAAAGGCAAAAGTCATTCTTCAGTGAAGCTCCCTATAGAGAAAGCTGAAGGACCATTAGGTATTTGATAATCAAGAGGACACCACAACTCAAAACTTCTACTTGCTGGTAAGATGCTAATAAACTGTTGGTTTGTAGTTCAACAAAGTGATTGAAAATGCTACACTACTAGGTGGTATAACCATAAGTTTACTAGTGCAACAACTTCCTGAAGAATAGCACTTTTCCAAAACCACAGAATTGTCTGGACCAGGGAAAAAGAAAAGAAAAAAAAAGAAAGAGTCATAGTAGGAGCCACTGCTGACATTGGAATATTATTAATTACAATGGGCACTTGAATTTGCACAGGTATAGTCACAGTTTCAATACATGCAAGCTTAAACATGTCTTGAAAAAAAGAAACAATGGTATCTTAAAATCTTATTAAAACTTAGTGAACAATATTCCTTGGGACCAGCTGATGCACACAGGTGGAAGTGATTCTGTTGGAACACTGCCATCAATACATAGGAGGCAGTGGAGAGTCCAAATGAGCAGGCAACAAGCAAAACAATCCAACCAAGAAAAACAAACAATAGTGTAATCTTCAACAGACTTGAATTAATGTTTTTAGTCAGTTAAAAAATCCTGATTGGCTGAGACAATCTGAAATTAGATACTAGCTTTTTAATATGACAGTGAATGAAATCAAATATTGAAAACAAAAGTTTTGTACATTTTAACCAAGCCTGGATGGGGATTTTGGGGGTTTCTTTTTCTGTTGTTGTTTGGTTTTGGGTTGTGGGGGTTTTTCTTTTGTTTTGTTCAGTGTGTTTGGGGTTTTTTTGCTTAGTCTGCCACCCTATGCATGTCCCTAGGTCTCCTGTACCATTAAGCTGAGGCTAAGAAATTTTTCTTGATTGTCAATATATGCAAAGAAGCTTTTCTTCTGGGTTTGCACATCCCTTGTGTCCTGGTTTCCAGTAGGGACAGGGTTGATTCTCCCCTGTCTCTATCAGGCACAGCTATTCCACCCCATGTGCACCACACTCAAGGTAAGCTTTGACTTAACTCCATTGCTGTACACTCAGGAAATACCTCCATATTCTTAAGTAACCTGTCACTCCTTCCTCCTTCTGTTTACTTCCCGTATGCATTTCAGCTGGGTAAGGAATGACCTGTTAATCCATGTAACTTCTCTGCCACACTTGATCAGCCTTCTGCACATGATAACGGGCTGCTCCTGTGCTCAGAGGTTGTCCTTGAAGACTGCCCAGCTCTCCTGGACCCCCTGAGGCCTCCAGTCCCATTCACCCTGAGATCCTGCTAAGATCCCCAAATAAGACAAGTGTGCTTTCCTGAAGTCCAACATTATAATTCAGCTAGGTGTCTTGCAATCCCATTGCCTGACTAGCATCTTGTCACAGAGAGGCTTCTTAAATGTCTGCCTGTAATAAAGAGACCTGGCTGATGTGAGCTGCTGGGTTACAGAAAGAAAGAAATATGGACTAGAAGACATATTACTTTTTCATTTGCCTTTTCCACCCTAAGAATCTCAGACATAATTCAATATAAAGCTTGATTTATGGGTTTTACATCTCTCATATCTGCTTCCATTACAAAGCAATAAAAAACACTTAGAAAAAAAAAACATATCCAAAATAAATTCAAATCCTGGATGCAATAGGAAAGTTAAATTTTTCCAATAAATGTGTTAAAGAGGTGCATCTATCAATGAATAAGCACCAATTTTGCTTTGTGCTACTAATGAGACTCCTGGTGAAAGAACAGATTTTTTATGGAAGTTACTTCTTTAACATCTTAGTGTATAGGTTTAATAATACCAGGGCTTCATATTATCACTGTCATACAAATAATTTAAAAGCCTCAATTACCAGTGCTGAAAAAAAGATATTTTTTTTTAATATATTTGATTAGCTATAAAGAATATGATATCCACTTCACAGTAGCAGTGGCTCACATTTTCAGACAAGACTACATAAAACATGCATTGACACATGCATAGAAGGGAGATCAGACTGCATTACAAATGCCACCCAAGAGGAACTGTATCTTAAAACTTGATTTCCATCTACACTAAAAAAAAAAAAATAACCCGCATTATCCTGAGATCAGAGAAGGCTATAAGGCAAACAAAAGCTTTTTATACAGTTACTCAGAAATAAGATGGTAGTTGCAAATAAACCACCAACTGCTTCAGTAATTGATAATAAAACGACAGGGTCAATGCCCATGAAAAAACTTTCTACTTCCAGGTTTAAAAGTATCCCTATTATTTCTATTTGTTTCCTACATCCAGAAACATAGGACATTGACCCACTCCACACATTACTAAGGAATCTCTAAGCATATAAACACTTGCTATTTATTTGTCTTAGTCCATTTAAATAAGGTTGAAGATCAGCAGGGTGCTTTACTGTTTTGAATATCACAAAAAAAACCAAGTCATTCAAAACCAAAGTTAATTGATCTAAAACTGATAACCGGTACGCAAGAAGTTAGAAAGGAGCATTATAAGGTAAAATGGGGAACTTGTAAGGCTCAGAGGCAGACCAATATCCTAGGTTTGCAGCTGGTGCCTTAACAGGTTGGTTTATTTTTTAAAACAGACACACTTTACTGCTGCTTCTGTCTCCTCAAAGTTAGCTGGCCATAAAAAAAAGATAGAATTTATGCTTACTGACACCATGGCTAGATGATAGAAACCTAGAAATGTCAATGAATCATAAAAGCTAATTACAAGATAAGCTACTGAGTCCTGAAATTTTCTGTTCTTAGTAGCACGTTCTCAAGAAGAAATTCTTTGGAAAGTCCTAGGATATTTTTCATCTCAGATCTCTGGTTGCACAGTAAGTTTTGTCATGGTTTTCCTTGAGAATAGTCTTCTAAAACAGTCATTCAAAATCAGCACATAAAATGATTAGTCTTTTGCAAAGATAGGCAGCCATTAGACCTACTACATTTAACACTTAAGAATATCAAGCATTTTACAGACTGTTCTCTCATATTCTGAGCTCCAAAAATTTCTTTTTCTCATCCACTAAGGGACACTAGTGACAGGATCTAAAAATAACATACTTTAGGTAAGACTACTTAGGCAATATAGCAGCAACCTTATTTCTATCACGTTCGCTTACTCAGTTCATATTATCACAGCTGAAATACTTATTTTAACCTAACTAATCTAGTTGCACATCTGCATTTTCTAACACAAAATGGTTTCTTTGATGGTATAGCCCGAAACATATAAAGAACTAGGAGGTTCCTACTAAACATTAGCAAGTCATGTTTCTTCCGCTTAGGATCTACTACTACGAGGAAGGGTGCATGGAGAATAATCTCTTATTTCTAGCAAGCATATAATTTTACATTCCTCCCAAAATATATTTAAATTAGTCTATTCCTATTCAGTCTCTTTCAGGCTTCACATTATACCATAAGCCATCTTGTGGGTGGTTGAGTGAGAAAGAAACATTTATACCTCCCATTAATAGTACGTTTAAAAAGAGTTTCCCTTTTCATAACACCAAGTAATTGAATACTGAACAGCCAAACAACTATCACCACAGATATTTGAGTCTAATAGATTAGCAAAGCCTGACTTTTTAACTATGTGTTGCAGTTGAAGGTTTAGATTAGCCCCATGCTTCCCTCCATTGACATTGAGCTGGCTCATCCATTCCTCCTCTCACTGCGACACCTGCTTCATCCATTCTTAATAAAACAGTCCACTCTTAAAAAATAATATGGGCTCTAACTATGAACTAGAAATATGTTTTTTATTGTTACCTGGCTAACAAATCATGTAACAGTCTTGCTTTCTTCCTACATGGGTCTGAAGTTTTTCATTTCTGCTCTATCAGAGGCAGGTTTTCTTCAAAGGTGAATAAAACCCCCTCTGCCACAGGGCTATATCCATCAGGGCAAGTGGTCTGAGACTGCCACAAGGCAGTAGGGAACTCACCAGAGGGTGCAGCCAAGGAAATCACAGCCAGGCCAGTATAGCAGGTCCCCAACAGCAGCAGGCTCCAGCCTTGACCCTGCAGTCTTCAGGCAAAGGCACAGTAACAAGTCAGGGCCAAGACTGACCCAAGCAATAAACAACAGGGAGCAGAACTAAGAACAGACAGATACACAGCACAGCATGAGAAAGACCAGGAACCCTCACACCTGAGCTTAAATGGAGCTGTGCCCTTGGGCAGCAGGTGTGGGGAGGCAGGTGGAGCCACTCAGGGCAATCAAGGCCCATTAGTGCCCTCAGGGCTGAGAGCTTCCTGCAGCTGAGAAGAAGCGTTTAAGTGCCAGAGCAGGGGCTTGCATTTATCCTACTGCTGAATATTAATAAACTTTGAAATTATCTATTTGGAAGTAAAAAAAATGAAAGAATTAGTCCATGATGGAAGAACAACTGAGTGACAGTTATCTCTTCTCCATCAAGAGAGGTGAGACTTGTTAATTTGTCTTACTTTAATCAGGATCAAGTACATATGACAAACTGTTTCAAATCATTGCTACTCAGGGGGTTGATGACAGTCTCACATCTGTTCTTTAGTTCATTAGTAAGCTTCCAAGAAAAGTAAAATAAATCCTCTTTCATTCACTTAAAAGAATTTAAGTTCCTCCACCCATCTATGTGTATATATACGAAGAGCTGGCCCCTTCATTCCTTTCTTTGTTCCTATTTCCCTGGACATGATAACTCAGTGTGTCCGAAGGTAATATTGAGCATGAATAATTGCCCTGAAAAAAACAGAATATGTCTCCTGGCCCTACCCATGTCTGAAGCTGCATATATAAAAACAAAAACACGTAAAACTTGTTAAAAATACCTTCATGATACCAAGAAATAAAATTCAAGATGCAAATACAGGTCATGCAACCTCCTGACCTTCCCGTGGAAAAAGCCTAAGCAGCCTCCTAGACATAACCTTCTGTTCGTATTAAAGCTTCTTTTCTATCTTATTACCACTTCCCTTAATCTTCATTTTTCATGCCTCTTCTGAAGTCTCAGTTTAACTTGACTAAACTCCCAACCATTTTCTTTCACCCTTTTGTCACTTCTTTTATTTTCTACCATCATTCAAAGTATGCTGAACTTCAATGCAAAGATTTCTGTGTATCACCTTACAGTACCTGACTTCTGGAATAGAGGCTGAAATGAGAAGTGGGATGCTTTGTGCCTCTGTTGCTGTTTGTGAACCTGAAAAGTGCTGCTGTCTGTAGCTCATATGGAATTAAGGAAACAAACCATATGGACAGAGTATTTTTTGCAAAAGATTTACTTGCACTTAATGTATTTTTGCACAGAACTAGAATCCAACAGACACGCAGACAACCCTTCTTCGGTTATTAGATGACCTGTCTCAAAATATGATTTCTTCTACTAATACTAACTAATCTTGCACTTCCCTGACACCACATTTTTTGTTGTGAATGTACAAAAGATATTACTATGGAATAGAGGCAATCTGGTTCTAAAATGAAGAATGTTTCTTTTGAAATTACTCTAAGTTGTAAATCAGGTGATAAAGTATCTCAGAGAAACAAAAATCTTCTCGTCAAAGCAAAGAGTTGGGTCTCAGAAGGTGGTTCGATTTCTCCATGCATTTAGGTTTTTTTCCTAGGCATTTTAAATTAGTCTTTCTGTCACTATTCCCATTACAGAAGACTAATACTCCTGTCTTTAGGGTTTTCTTTTTTAGTTTGGTAAGCTCTTTAAGGCAAGGACTGCTCATACAATGTCTAGTACAAAAGGTTGCTGATTTCACTTCTGGCTTCTGGGGTGCTACTGTAATACAAATGATGATGCTAATCATATTGGGTGAGTCTCCAGAAACAGAGCATTTTATGACACTGATGTATAACCTTACAAACACACCAGTCTTAAACAAAAAGCTATTCCCTTTCTATTCTTCTTTAGGTGATCCCTTTAGTTGGTAATGGCCAGCAAACTAATGGATCTCTTGGAAAGGAACTCTTCGCATCACTCAATTCTTTGTAAATCTTTAGTCACATCAGAGGATTTTTATCTTCTTTTTTCTTTTTCCTTAAAATGCTATAAATAATTCTTTTCCATTTTGCTCTCCCACTGCTTTAGACACTGAGATGGTTATATGAACCACAGATAAATTAAAATGACTAGTGTGAGGTTATAGATACACACAAGAACAAAAGGAGTGATGACTGAAAAGAGAGAACCACTTTAAATTATTCAGCAAGCTTCTTTTTCTTTCCTTGGGTTTTTGAGAGCAATTGAAAAAAATGATGAATGAATATGAACGCTGCATGAGCAATCTGACAGTGTCAGACACAGCATCAGTGCCATGTGCATTTTCCTCTTTTGATCACTCATTTCAAAACTTCCTCAGTTCTTTTTAAATAGTTTACCTTTCCCTGTTTAAATGCAGAACTTAAAAGTTGTCCTCTAATTCCACTTCAGAAATCCCTGCAGCAGTACACTGGAGTACCTACATATGAATCATAATGTTTTCCAAACTTTTTTTCTAACCTTGATAATGTTGTAAAGGAGAATCCAGTATCTTCAAAGTACTGAAAAACCCAGGAGGAAAACCAGAAGTTTTCAGTTCCTCACTTCCACTTCTTGAATTAAAAAACCAACAGTAAAAATATTTTTTTCCTAAGATGTACTATCAAAGTGATACAGCAATCAAAAAGAAACTCCCCCCAAAAAAAGGTAATAATGCCCTTAAAGATATCATGTCAGCTAGAATCCTTGATTTTTTGTACAAGAAAAAAGGTGGATAAAGATGTGTGGGGTGTGTGCACATGTGTTTGCTCAGGTGGGCTTAGGTCACACATAACATAAGTGATCCATATGAGCATAAGTAATGAGTTCTGTTTCTTGCTATATTCTCACTTGCCTGAGCAGGACATCGTACCTATTCCTCTTCTTTTTTGTTGGAGGTTGGAAAAGAATGTCACCATGTATTTTCCCATAAATCCCAGGACTGTTATGAAGGTTGATTGTTACCACATTTACATGTATACTTTTTATTAACCATACCTTCGAAACAGAGAGCACAGTAACAGTTGCAAAGCGAGTCTAGAGAAATGGAGAAAGCCTTTCTTGTATCTGACTGGCAACTGGGTACAGTCCAAGGATAATATGAGCAACATGTGAAGCTGGTAGAAATGAACAAGTGCACTTTAAAGGATATTTTCCAAAGATTAAAGCCTGCTAATGTTCTTAATTTGACTTGAGGTTATGAATCAGCCGTTCATAAGATGTTCTAAACTATTTCTGATAGAATGGGAGAGAAAGATACGTGTTGAAAGAATCATAGAATCGTAGAATGGTTAGAGTTGGAAGGGACCCTCAAAGGTTACTCAAAGCCCCATCCAGTCTGGCCTTGAATACCTCCAGGGATGGGGCATCCACAGCTTTTCTGGGCAACTTGTTCCAGTGTCTCACCACCCCCACAGTAAAATTTCTTCCTTATAACTAACCTGCAGTGGATTAAGGCATGGACTCCAATCAAGGGTGAATCAAAATCACTTTATTCCTACAACAGCTGGTTTATGTAGTCTCTAAGAAAGGTGCATGCGGTGAACAATAAAACTTTACTGGTTTCTTACAGTGTTCACTGGTTGCTTGCCAGGGTCCAGGTGCCTATCCAGAAGATCCTTGTTTGCATCTAAAAGGATACTTATTTACATCTAAAAAGTCAGTTGCCCAACCTTGTTGCTCCTGTACTTCTTCATACCTTGTTTTGCTCCTTCTGCTGCTGTCTTGTTATTCAAATCCTGTTAGCTCTTCCCAACCCGTACTGGCTAGGTTTCCCACACTAATCTAAATCTAGCTTCTTTCATTTTAAAACTGTTACCCCTCACCCTGTCGCTACACTCTCTGATAGAGTTCCCCTCCACCTTTCCTGTAGGTGCCTTAAAGTGCTGGAAGGCCACTATATGGCCCCCATAGCCTTCTCTTCTATTCTCCAGGCCAAACAGCCCTGCCTCTCTCAGCCTGTCTCCATAGTAGACATGCTCCAGCCATCTGATCATCTTCATGGCCCTCCTCTGGACTCACTCCAACTGGTCCATGTCCTTCCTGTGCTGAGGACTCCAGAGCTGGACACAGTACTCCTGGTGGAGTCTCACCAGAGTGGAGTAGAGGAAGTAGAATCACCTTTCTCAACCATCTGGTCATGCTTCTTTTGATGCAACTCAGGATGCGGTTGGCTTTCTGGGCTGCAAGCACACATTGCTGGTTCACGTTGAACTTCTTGTCTACCAACACTCCCAAGTCCTTCTCCTCAGGGCTACTCTCAATCCATTCTCCACCCAGCCTGTATTTGTGCTTGGTAGTGCCCCTGCCCATGTGCAGGACCTTGTAATTGGCCTGGATGAATTTCATGAGTTTCACACAGGCCCAACTCTCAAGCCTATGCTGGTACCTGTCTGGATGACATCCCCTTCCTCTAGCATGTCAACTGCACCACACAGCTTGGTGTTACTGGCAAACTTGCTCAGGGTACACTCAACCACATAACGTCGCCGACAAAGATATTAAACAGCACTGGTCCCAGTACTGACCTCTGAGGAACACCACTCACCTCTGCTTACCACTTGGACATGGAGCTATTGACTGCAACTCTCGGAGTGCAACCATCCAGCCAACTTGTTTTCCAGCCAGTGGTCCATCTGTCAAATCCATGTATCTCCAATTTAGGACAAGGATGTCATGCAGGAGAATATCAAATGCTTTGCACAAGTCCAGGTAGATGTTATCAGAAGCAGGTTTGTAGAATATAATTCCTGCCAGACATACATAAAGGTCATTATTTTCTACATTACAAAAGAAAGAAAAAAAAAAGGCAAATCTTAACTGTTACTACTAGGTTGCAGAAGTGAAGAGAGGGCAAATGATGAAAACAAGGAGTAAAGTATGTGTATGTATATGTATGAATATACATATGTAGTATTTTTGAGCATATAATACATATATAACCAGAAATAATATATATGAAAACATTAAAACATTACTTATTTTTACTGTTGTGGCCAAGGCCACACAGAATGGAAGAAAAGTGCTTGATTTATATTCCAGGTGTTTCTTCTTGGAGGTTTAAGGTTTCAGCTGTATTCCCAACAATGCCACAGTTCAGTGATGGGGGAGAATAGGGAATTCTTCTATGTCCTTCTGTGATTTTGATAACATTGAGACCTGAAGGGGGTCAGTTTTCTTCTTAATCCAGTTTAAAATTGACACACAATTTGATAAAGAATATGATAAAACTGTCTTGACAATCAATTTGCTTGGTTCTGTAATACAGTTTAATTCATTTGATGAAGCTGTTTCCTTCTTTTTTCCAGATGTTCTAATACTTTTGGATTTTATTTTCTCTTACTTTATGCTCTTTAAGTTGCTGGCATGAAAGGTTATAAATCAGACTCACAGCCTTTGACAACCCTTTTCTACCTAGTTTACACAAATATAAATGTGCACTTAAGTTGCAAACAGGTGCAAAGTCAGTCCTTCAGTGACTTTCATGATTCCTCCGAAGGTATACATGGATGTTCATTTCTCAGCTCTTTAAGAGTTTAGAACTTTTCTCTGTTTCTAATTCTGCTTTGAAGTTTACCCTTTCCAATAACTGTAGCTGTGCTGCAAACCAGACCAGTGGAGTGACCCAAGCCTAGGAAAAAAACTCTGTCAGCGATGAAGAGTAGGCTAGAATCCCTAAAGAAATTTCCCTCTATTGCCTGTGTGTACATATAAAGTTTATGAAATGAAAGCATAATGCAAAAGATATCCATGTATAATAGACAGCCTCAGGACTGAATGTTATAAAGAATACTATATGCAAAGCAACAGTGTCCATAAATAAATTGTTGGCCTCTGTCTTTTCCTTGTCACACAGGGACCATACAGTTGTCTGTTTTTCCCTTTATCAGCCTCTGGTAGTCATCACTAACAGAAACCTTCTATTCATCTTATTTAATGTGACTTTGGATCCAATGCTCAGTGGAAACAAAGAAAAAGAATTATCTATACTTACGTGGGTTTGGATAAGACTCTCTCAGCTGGAAAATAAGATGTGTCGCATAACATAGGAAGTACCAGAAGCTTATCCTGCAGCAATATTCTGCCTGTATTTATTGAACTGGTTTCTTTCTGACTCTGGTTTAACTCTGATGCTGCTATTTTGTTCCTTCTGGCAAAAAAAAATGTGAACCAAATCCCATTACATTGAATGAATGAAAAAAAAAAAAAATGTTAGCTAGAATAATTATAGTTTTATGGCATTTCTCATTGATAAATCAGTGTAGTTTTATTTTTCAGGGAAAAAAAAAAAAAAAAAAGAAATACAGGGAAGAGATGTGATTTATCCAAAAGGCTGACAGCAAAGGCAAAGGATTCCAGAGCCTTAATCTAGGGCTCAAAGGATTATTTCCTCAATTTGGGATAATCTGTCAATCAGGTGAGATAGTCTTCTGGTTTATGTTTTACACACTGTTTTTTTTCTAGACTAGTTTTCATTCATGTTTTATTTTATTACTGAAATTATTGCAGTATAAATGATCAGAACACTAGTGTCTTTTTCCCAGCTCCAAGTTTTCCTGAAAAATCCTGCCAGAAGATAATTTTCTACAAAGAATATCAAATACTACCACATTAGGAAGCTATTCTGGAGCCCCGGCTAGGATTATTCAGTCCAAAACTGTCAGGGTGCAAATGAATTTCATTATTAACAGTTTTTTCGACTTGCTGTTTTGGCTTGTTTTAACTTCTCAAAGTGTACTTTTGATCAGTAAAGGAGTTGATAAAGGGATAGTTGCCCATTTTACTACTACACGCAGGATACATAGATATGGTTTTGAAACATAATTTCTAGGCAGATCACTGGCACCTAATGTATAACTCAATTTTCTTGATATAATACACATATACTGAAACATCTCATGGTGTTGTCTACATTTCTCAAGATGTATAATCTAATAAAAGCAGTGACTCTCCATACGATTATTTAATCATAAAGCAATTTAGCTGACTAGTATAGTTAAGCTTGCTCATCCCAGCAACCAGAGATTCCCATCACTATCACTCACTTCCCAAAAATTGTGATTTCACAAAGCATCATTTCAATTCAATGTATATCTAACTGTCATGTCTCCAGTTTCTCTCATTTAAGAGATTTGCTTCATTTTAGGAATCGTGTTATTCTTTTTTATTTAATGTTTACTTTTAGTATGTATAATTACCCCTTTTGCAACGTCCCAAAATCATGCTTGATTATTTTTTTTTTCTCCTGGCTCTTTTAAATGATTACCTGGTGTGTACATGTCAGATTGAGGGTGTTGAAGAAGGTCAGAGCAATGACAGCCTTCGGGGCTCTGCCCGGGAATGCTAAATTGCCTACTCATCACTCACCACAACCACAAACTCATCCAGAAAATACAGCCATAGCATAATGGAAGCAGTGCTTGAATAAACTTCAGACCTTCTTTTCATCACTCATGGATTTCCAAATTTTACTATTGAGGCCTGATTTTGTCAACAGTGAGCAATCTGTTCTCACCCCAACTTCTGGAGAAATTGCTATTGAGAATACAGCCAACTTCAGACCTTCTTCTCCCCCTATAACAAGAAAGACCTGTTGCTGGACAGCCTGAAGGTATGGCGATCAGCAGATTGACTGAGGAAGCAGAATGTTACTAGGGTGAAGGAAAGGAATATATGGAAACCAGACTGCAGAATGGGTTCCTTTATTTCAGGCATATCCTGACAGCAGTATCTATTAGGGTACCTTACCAGCATATAAGAGAATATTTATAATTCTATTCACTCTAGCTTAGGTTGCTGAAACAGAAAGTCTGCAGGTGTTAAATCTGAAGCTGTGTTGCTCCTTCAAGCAAGTTCCTGTTTGTTATCTAACTGTATTCACACCTGCCACAAAATGAGCCATTCCATTAACAATAGCTTACATTACAGTGTTGGAAGTGCCCAAAAGAGGTACGTTGCAGCAAGAGAGGTAAATTACTTTAACAGAATCTTAACTTTACATCTTTAAATTAAGTTTGTGTCTACATCCTTTTAAATGTAGTTTGTTGGCAAAAGTGATTTTGAAAATGATTACATGTGAGATTACACATGTACTGCATGTCTGTGATTTCTGTGTCACTTTCATCATCTTTGGGCCACATTCGAAAATCTTGCTCATATTAAACATTTGACCCACTAAGGAATGCAAGACACTGCCTGGCTTGAAAGAATGTTTTAGAATCCAGCAATTTACAAACCATATTTTCCTACAAGTAGCACAAAAATAACTAGACTGACAACTGAAATGAGTTTTATCATCTAATGCATAATTACCAGCTACAAAAACATTGCCATTCAACTTTCATTCTACAGTGCTGCAGAGAAATCCCATTAGCTGCAGTTGCTGTTCCTGGTGACAATGACCTGTAGTACTGAAAGGCTAATGGAATTGCACAGGTGTCGCCACCGACATAACCTGAGGGCAGTGAAGTTGTGCAAGTGTAGCTGAGAGCATAATTTAGCTCACAGAATATTTGTTTGTGGGTGAACGTGTATACGATGGAAAAAAGTCGGTGTGACTGGTAGGGTCTAAGCTGAGCTTGAAGTGTTGGCAGTTGGGGGAAAAAAAGAATTTTCAAGAGCAACTTGCTGACATAAGGTATGGAAATTCATGAAACTCAGTGATCCACATCTTTCTATGTCAAAATGTCATGCCCTTTTGTGCCTCTTTTCATAGTTGAACTGTATTTTAAACGACTGAAAAGGAGATTTAAAGGGCCAAACATGGAGATTTCATCAAAATTATAAAAACAATTCGTAAGGCAAGAAAACTGTTCTTAATTTGTTCATAAGTCGAACACAGTGCTCCTTCCATAACAACATATATCTATTTTCACAACATTTTTGGATACTTCTTGAAGAAGGAGGCATTTCTTCTTTCTATCCTTGAATGTATATTAATATATTTATTTTTTAAAAGTGCATATTTTTAATTTAACTTTTAAATAATATCTTGTTCAGATTCTGTTCTACCATCTGTTCTGTCCTAACTTTAACATGATGCCACACTGTTATAACTTTTTTAGCAGTGATGAAGATTACAATGGTTGGATAAGAGCACTCAGCTTTTAAGTCTTGAACATATCAGTGTAAGCACGTAAAGGATTTCATTCCATTAAAAGAACTAAAGGGCTGAGGTTTGCATTTTTATATCGTACCATGAGGCAAAATCCTTGTTTAATGCTGAAGAAAACAGTCTGCTCCTAAGCCTCCAAAAATGGGAAAAGTTAAAAGTATCATATCAGCCTTCTCACACTCACATAGTGTTTAACAAACTCCAGCCCTCCTTTCATTTCCAACTCCATTAGGTAGTTGAAAGCTCTAAATATACAAACCTCACAGAACCTGAACTACAAAACAAAACCTCTTTGGTTTCCTCATTCACAGCATCATCGACTGTATCAAGAGAGCAGCATGGGTAGATGCCACACAGGCCCTCCATGTGGCAGGTCATTCTGCCACAACACTGTGGCAATCCTGGAAAGTTTTATGGAGACCTGCCCACATTCTCCCCTTTTCTGCATTTCTTTCTACCCTAGCTTGCAATACTCTTGCACTGCAGCATATTGGCCATCAAATTAAAATTCAGGAAGTTCCTTTATGGGATATTTTCCTTTGCAGACAAGTGTTGGCAAATGTTCTGCAAATGCATCCACTGTACATTGATATTACAGGAAATAGCACAAATGTGAAACATGAAAGACAATTCCCAGAGACTTTCTTTTAAAGGGTATAAGGCAACCCCTTCTCCCTCCAATAAATTAGTAAAACAGTCACCAAAATAAGTGGGTTTCTAAGCTCTTCATCTCTCTCTGTATCTATTAATTTGCATTAAATCCCATTAATATTTCACTTAGTGTTCAAAATTTCAGTTTGGGGGGTGGGGAGGGATGCCACTTCAATGATTTTTTTCAAAATGAAGGTTCAAAGCTGCTGCATACACTGAACACTTTAATACAGTCACTGCACTGTAGAAAGTTGAAAGGAAATCTCATTAGGAGAGGATTCCAGGACAAAAATAGCACCAGTGCTGTTAGTGCTAATTAGTAGCTTTTTCTTCTCTTTCAAAAGTTCCAAAAACTGAATGGGTAGATGGATTATTTCATCCCAGCGGTATTATTCCAAGTCAGGGGTGAGACACCTTGTGAGTGTGGTGCCACTTCTTGTTCTGATCCAACAGCCACATAGCCTGCCAATTTCTTAATCCAGCAATAAAACGAAATTCAGGTCTGCAACTCTGTAATAACAATATCAGGAAATGAAAGAAATGTAATTTCTATTGGAACTGATGGAGTTCTTCTCTCTCAAAATTAACCAAGCAGTAGTTTAAATGTGTGCAAAGTTGCAGGTCAGAACCTTGAATTCTGACACGTATTTTTAAAATAGTCTGTGGAATATCCTAAGGCAGTAATCCATTTCAACCATACTGTTACCAATGAACAAGCCATGTACACAGGCAGAATATGCATCTTCTAGCCATGAGACAACTGAAAGAATATTCCTGCACAGTGGATTCAGAAGACACAAGGAATGAAGGGACCAGTGCGTCAGCGCAAAAGAAACTTTCACAAGAGCTACAAAACAAAAAGAAAAATTTCCGAAGCAGGCTACAACTTTAGACTACCATCAACTCCTTCTACGATTCACTTCAGCTTGGCTTATAAAATGGCATAGGCAAGTAATCAAATTCACAGCATTTACAAAAACACCCATCCAAATTGGAAAATGCATGGTCCATCCAGCCTGTCAGGGTGCAAAATTGCCTGTACCCAGACAGCACATTAAGAGTGAATTTACCACACCTGTTTATGTCAACTTGTACTTTCTTTAACTATGCAAAATCATACATAAAGAAAGCCTATAATAATGTATAACTCTTGATTTCAAAGTAGTGTATTAACACTAACCTTTTTCTTGGCCTTTCTCAGGCTCAGAACCTTTAAGAAGCCACCCAGGTACACCCAGGTAATCATTCAAATGTTAATCTACACAGAATCTGCACACTTCCAAGTGCAAAACAATTCTATACAACATGAAAATATCTTCAGTTCTTGGAGAGATAACAGTGTTTCAATGCATCATATTTAATCATGTGTGTTTGTTTTAAGGAAATTATATAATCAATACTCACATGGTAGGTATTATTGGTTCTCTAGTCAAAGGGATATAGGCAACTGAAAAAATTACAGTCCTTTAGATGTCCTTCCTGTGAATGTCCATAATTTCAGAAAATATAAGTCAGCTTGACCATAACTCTGAGTTTCTTAGGTTATACTTTTTCAATCAGTTTTTGCCAGCTGCAGAGATCCTGAAAGGAGTTCTTACTTTAATTAAAGGGAAATAAGAGGATGGGAGAGCTGTTTAAGGCTGCCAAAGCCTTGAAAGTCATCTGTTGCTATATGGGGGGGGGGGGGAACAAACAAACGAAAAAAAGGTTTATCCATTCAAATTTGAAAGCCTATATTGTTTAGTGAAAATCTTTGGTAATGATATTGAAATGCTCTAATATCTTCTTAGCTATCTTTCACCTTGACAGCAATGCACTTAAGCTGTCAGAGTCCTTTTAAGGGCAGCTGAGTTGACAATGCGATCCCCATGGGGGCTGGAGATGAAAAACATACTTTGCTCTAAAGAGCTCTCATTTTTTAAATGGTCTAAGCTGTTTTTAATTGTATTTTTCTCTGTCAAGTTCTCTAATCTCCTTTTTCATGTATGTTTCCCATCTATCACAACCTGCAAGACATTCACAGGTAGATGTGATTCTGAAATAATGAATTCATTTAACTATGCAGTTCATTACTGCCTTTTGAATGTTCCAGTAACTGGTATAGTCACACTCTTCCTGAGTGCTGGTGTAGGAGATGGTACAGGCATAAATATTTAAAAGACCCAAGACATGTGCAACGATGTCCTGGTTTCAGCTGGGAAAGAGTTAATTGTCTTTCTAGAGATTGCTGTGAAAGGAATATCAATAATACCTATTGGTTTTAATTGTTGCTAAGCGATGTTTACACTGTTCAAGGACTTTTTTCAGATTCCCACAGAAGCATAGACAGAAGGATGGAATGGCCAATGAAATATTCTGTAGAATACATGTCATGCTCCCCGTATAAAGGAGGGTTAGCCAGGGGACAGGAACCTGTGATCACTGCTTGGGAAGCTGTCAGTTCACCAGGCAGTGACAGGGACCTGTGCCATTGTTATTGTTACATTTCTTTTTCTATTACTGTTTCCCTTAAACTGTCTTCATCTCAACCCATGAGGGCTTTTTTTTCTCCCTTTCCCCTCCATTTTTCCCTTTTCTCCCCACCCTTCCTCAGGGGAGAAAAAGGGAAGGGATTGGGGTGTGAGTGAGCAGCTGGCTGGTTCTAGTTGCTGGCTGTGGTTAAACCACAGTGACTGGTTTTAACAGAGACATAATTAGTAGGGGCAATAAAATGCCAGTTTTGGTTAGGAGTTTGAAAGCTGAATACAGGCGGGCCGAGGCAAGCTGAATGTTTTTACCACTCATACTGCAGCACAGCACTTGTGTGTGGTGAGAGGTAGCTAGGGAGGATTAGCGTGACCTTTTTGTAATGAACAGGACTATAAGCTTTTTGACTGGTTGGTAAAAAAAGCAAAGAGCCGGAAAACAACAGAAATGACAAATCTTCTACTAAGGCTTGTTTTGTTTAGCTTTGATTTTTAAATCTGTACATTATTTTACTGTCACTGACATTTGATATCAACTGTGTATCCCAAAGCTGGGAAACAAATTTATTGTGTGACCTCATTCAAATTGCTCAAACTGAACTTGTCTCATTTTTAGCTATTGAAAAAGTAAAGCAGAAAACTCAATGCACACTGGTATCACCGCGTATGAAAATACAGTAGAAAGTTACACTACTGGATATGAAATCTGAGACAAAATTTTAATATTCCAGATACTTACAGATACAGAGGACTCGATTGCTAACTCCACTTGTGTCATTTGACTAGTTACACTGCCTCGATGTGTCTCATAGCTTCTGTGCTAGTTTTAGTAACTACTAAAACCTGAATGAGAAAATCAAAATGGTATCCTCTGTCTTCTCTGCAAGACTTCCATGCTTCCATGCTTACTCCTCCTCTTTTCTCATAGGCAGGGTAGTGTCAGAGCCATTGCACTGGAGCATGTATCAAACAGAAATCTTTTATGCTTCCAAGGGAAATTGGTTTCAGGGGTATTTAATAACAATATCCTCTATGTCTCCAATTTTGTGCAGTATTCCTTCTTCCTGAGCCAAAAAGGAATTTATGTTTTCTATCTCTATACTCCATATTTAACCTAGACACTGATGACACTCAAGGGAAGGATTTGTACTTTCTCAGAATTGTGCTATTTGGGCAGAGAAGGCCAGTATCGCCAAAGTTATTGCAGAATGTGGTTGGAAATTTTTCTGGTGAAGAGACATTTTATTGCAGTGTCTTTCAACAAAGTAGCAGTTTATTTGAAAATTTCAAAACTAACTACAGAAACACTTCGAAGAGATTCTTCATTTTGACTTAATAGTTTCATCTTTCATATATTTTGTATTGCAAAATGCAATGTAACAAGCCATTTCATGAGCATTGGAACTAACAGAGAATTATTTTTCAGAGCATTTATGCTTCATTGGAGACTGTGGAAAAGCGTTGTGAAGGTATCTCTCATTAACCAATATGTGATCCTAACATGAGTGAAAAATTGACAGATTATATTGGATTCTCTGCTTTTTAAGAAAATGCTGAAAAATTAATATAGGGAATAAAATTTAAATTAAAAAAATAGCATAAATTAAGCCCTTTTCAAGATTTGAGCATTCCTAAATTTTTCTTTAACGTGGACTTTGTGCTGTGTAACATATAGTGAGTTCAAACTTCATACTTTCCTTTAAATAAGTCATCTGCCAGGCTATTTCACAAAATTTGTGAGAATTTAATATTACTTATCCGTTTTAAAATATGGTTTAAAATATTTTACAGGCTGACGATTAACATGTTTCTTTAGGAAATAAAAGTGAAGCGATACTATTAAAATCGCCACAGAAAAATCAATGTCCAGTGATGCTGCAACAAGATGGTTAATGTGGTCCAAATTAAATGTCTTCCTTTAAAAAAAAATACAGTGTTTATTTTTTAATTTGTTTTGTAAAAAGTTCAGAATTTTAACAAAAATTTGACACTTACTTGGGTAAAAATTTAAAGTTTTAGGCAGGGATAGTATTCAAATACCTCAGTATTATCTGTGAGGGATCTAGTTATTGAACCTGATCATGCATTTTGCTTGCTCCATCACGTCCTAATGATGTTGAGAATACATCTCTCAAAGAAAGATTTATATCTTAAACAACAATTCAACCTCCCTTCCTCCTCCTCCAACAGCATCTCTCCATTATTTATGGAAAAATTCATTATTTAGTAAAATAAATAATAAAATAAAAGTATGATCATTTTTCTGAAGACCCCAAACTAATTCATAGATAACTGACCATATGTCCATAAATACAAAGTCATAGCATAGTTAGAGCTGGAAGGGACTTTAAAGATCATTGAGTTCTGCCTAGACCAGTTTGCTCAAAGTGCCATCCAGCCTGACCTTAAACACTTCCAGGGATGGGGCATCCAAATTTTCTCTGGGCAACCTGTTCAGTGCCTCATCACCCTCATGGTAAAAAACATCGTCCTAAAATCTAATCTAAATCTCCCCTCTTCCAATTTTTAAAACCACTACCCCTTGTCCTGTCACTACGCTTCCTGACAAAGAGTCCCTCTCCAGCTCTCCCGTAGGCTCCCTTCAGATCCTGGAAGGCTGCAACAAGGTCTCCCTGGAGCCTTCTCTTCTCCAGGCTGAACAGCCCCAGCTCCCTCAGCCTGTCCTCATAGGAGAGGTGCTCCATGCCTCTGATCATCTTTGTGGCCCTCAGCTGGACCTGTTCCCACTGCTCCATGTCCTTTCTATATTGAGGACTCCAGAGCTGGACACTCTACTCCACGTAGGGTGTCACAAGTGCAGAGTAGAGGGGTAGAGTCAGCTCCTGTGACCTGCTGGTCACGCTTCTTTTGATGCAGCCTAGGATACAGCTGGCTTTCTGGGCTGCCAGTGCGCACTGCCAGCTCATCTCTTGCTTTAGCTACTAGGTTAGAGAATCACCTGGCAAGAGGTCATGGTTCATAGAGAAATGGTAAGTTTCTTTTACCACCATTGGAATGAATGTTGTTCTTCAGCATCATGGCATCCAGGTAAGCATTCATTTGATTTTAAATCAATATTTTTCAGTCAAATGAAAAGAATCCCCACAGAACGAGTGGTCAGCAGGTAGCATTTGTTTCTATGAGCATAGGTGCCATTAAATGATTTTATCCCAACAGGATGGTGCATGCACTTATTACAATGATTTTGTTATACTTAATAAGGATGGATGTCAAGCCAATGCTTTTGAAGAACTGCAGATGACCCTGGATAGTAAGTTGCTTAGTGTGATAAGTGGATAAAATTCAATACAGGTAAGCGAACATGACGCAGTCAGGAGAAAAACTATCTCAACCTTTCAATTGACAGTCACGTAGGAATGAGATTTTCATATTATAATAAATAACTCTGTGAAAACATCAGCTCAGCACTCGGTAGTAGTTAGAAAGCAAACTTAGAAATGATTGAAAAGTAATAAAGACTAGAACAGACACTATTATTATACCACTGCATGAATCAGAGTTCGCTTCATTTCAAAAAACATACTGTGTAGATGGAAAAGGCACAGGAAAAGGCACAGGAAAAGACTATAGGAATGATCAAATGCGTGGAACAGCTTTTGTAA
This sequence comes from Thinocorus orbignyianus, assembly GCA_013400375.1. NCBI lineage: Eukaryota > Metazoa > Chordata > Aves > Ciconiiformes > Thinocoridae > Thinocorus > Thinocorus orbignyianus. The sequence goes on along the minus strand of VXBW01006629.1, from coordinate 549,230 downwards.
AGGAAGCAACTGAGTAGATTAGTGTATTTCTGTTTGAAAAAAAAGACAACTGAAGGCTGAATAGAGAGAGGTCTATAATGTTGTGAGTGGAAAGCAGACAGTGAATAGAGATTGATTGTTCACTGCTTCTTCCAGTACAAAGGCGGAAGGGAGTGAGAGAGGGGAAGATAACAAATTAAATTGCACAGCTAGGATCAGAGTAAACTTGTTCACATAATGTAGAATAGTGAAATATTTCTTCATATGAAATGTATTTATGTAGTAGTTAAGTCACAAATTACTTTCCAAAGATTAGACTGGTTGAAAGAAACATCAGACAAAATCACTGAAGAAATTTCATGGGTCCCATTAAAAACAAAGATCTCTACTTCAGGACATGGTCTACTCAAAAATCACTCAAAGCAAAAAAAATATTCAGAGGAGATACGTCATTATATTTGCCCAGACCCCTAATCTACTTCTGCATAGGTTGATGGCCACCATCACAGACATGAGATGCTGGACTGGACTCACCTGAGTATGACTCTATTCTCGTCTCCAGATAGAATTTTTTCCAAGAACCACAGGCATTACTCAGCTAGAAGTTATCTAGTTATTTTTTTTTTCACTCTTCTCACAATTGGTCTTTAAGAGTAAATTAGATGACAGAAAAATGTTCAATAGAACAGCCTTCTTTGTCATTGTTTGCCCATGTGAGAGGGAGAGAGAGAAAAACAGAGAGAGAGAAAGAAAGAGGAAGAGTAGTTGCTGGTGCTTTCAGTAGAATAAAAGGGTCTGTGATTCCCTTTGCCAGGAAAAACTGCAAGTCGGGTCATCAACTGGTAAATTGGAAAAGTCACGTTGCAATCAATGGAACTGCAGTATTTACCCTAGCAGAGGATTCAACCTGAGTTTCTTAAGCCTCAGAATGGCTCTTAGATTTCCAAAAGGATGGTGCTGACACACAGGATACTGCAAAATTTTTCAATTTGTCCAGCTAGTTATACTTTTCACTGTAAGTCAGATCTCGGGTCCGTCTACTCCTTTGCCCACTAATTCTGCTCTAAATCGGACCTTGGTTGCCCCTTGACCCTATTTTGTGACAGTTCATAGTAATTCTTTTACCTGTGCAGCTCCATCTATCTTACAATCTCTGCCTCCTTTCTTATCTCAGTCCTTTGCACCAAAAAAATATACACTAAATTTTCATGTGCTGCATAGTGTGCCGAGTTACTTCACAAGGGACACTCCATAACATGCTGTTCTGACAACAGTATAAAATATTTATATAATCGTTTATATAAAATTAACTTTGTTTCAACTTGTGAACATCAATCTCTACAAACAAGTTTATCTGAATTAACAATTTGGCCCAAGAGGAAAAATAAAAAAAAATAATAAAATAAAATAAAATAAAATAAAATAAAATAAAATAAAATAAAATAAAATGTGTTATCAGACTTGGCGCTGTACTGAAGAAGTCCTGGGAATAATCAACAAGAGAGCAGTGCACTAATGGCTTTGCAAACAAGCAGCTCACAACAGAAGGCAATAAAGCAGTCTTCAGACACCATGTCACTTTACATCTCAAACTCTCTCGTTCTTGCAGTTTTCTTTACCTAAGTCAATACATTTTCTACATCTATTTATCACATTTTATTTTGTGGAAAGGTGGTAATTGAAAAGTTTGGTTGGTTTGAAATACTGCCTTTGCATCTTTCCTAATGTACAAAATACAACTACAGGCAAATAGCCTAAGATTTTCCACCTACTACATTCAATTTTTTAAGGTGAGTAAAGCGGTAAACCCAATAAAATAAAATTCACTTTAATGGTCCTTGTCCTAATTCCACCTTTTATAAGGACAGTTAGTATTTTTAAGAAGTTATTTTGTACTAAGTACGTAGGTATGTATAACATGTGGCCAAAGAATGTTTGAGTTACGGTCCTAATGGGATTAACAAATTTAGGTCCAGTTGATGTTTCCATCTTCAGTGGACAGCATTATGTTCAGTGGTTCAGCCTTCAGATAAGAAGAAGGATTAACTGTTCTAATAGGCGACAACAGCGCAGCGCGGCCAGAGCAGGGATGAGGAAACAGGCTGGGAGGCAGAGGGCTGGGAGGCAGAGGGCTGGGAGGGCAAACTGCAGTGCGTGTGCCTACAGCTAAAGAAAATGCAATCCCAGGGGTAAGGGACCCCTTTAGTCCAGGGGCTGTGGCAGCTGCTGGGCCAGTTGCACTGCTGTCATTTCACAGAGTCCTGCAGCGCATCACCATGTCAGGTCACAAGACTTCTTCCTTCTGCTGCGAAAATTCAGTTATTCGCTCACTTGCAAATTCATTCCCTGCAAAGTGCAACCCTGCAACGTCTCAACTCCGTACCACAGGGAAGCATACACACACCCAGAAGGATGGCAACAGAAGTAGTTTAGATAACAGAAATAGTGTAACTGCTTCAGCAGTGAGGAAGGCATGAGCTAATTAACCCTGTTGCTTCTCAGTAGGATAAATTAGCCCTTGCAGAGCTCCTGCAGCTATTCTGTACCTCATGCCAGGATAGCTGGTGTATATAAAGCCTGGTTCTGCAGATCCAACAGAGGGTAGGCCCTGTAATAGATTCATTGTGGTTTCACATGATATGAAACAGCTCCTCTGAAACAAACAAAAAAAACCGAGATTAATTTCTTAAAAATACAAAGTCTTTTTTAAAAGCACTGAAATAGGTATAGCTTATTACCCCAGACCACCCAGATGCAATGCTGAAGCATCCCACCCTACCTGTAGTGTCTGCCCATTCTGAGGGCTGGCTTAAGCATCCTACCTAATGCTTGTTATTTTAGAAGGTCAGTATTTGCTTTCTTATCTTTGTTTTCCCCTTTTATGTTCTGTAGCTATGTTTCATAAGCTATATTTCATTAAAAATGCACACTACACCATACTGTGTGCATTGTCAACTGTTTGTTAAATTTCCAGGTATCTTTCAGGCACTGGACAAACAGGCAGATTCCCCTTCTTCCAAAATTTCTTGTTGGAAGAGGTGATCACGCTCACTGAAATCCAAGCCTTTGGTACCCAGTATCTGACCACCTGACATTATTATCCTTTTCATACTTACTGGGAACACTTCCATTAGCAAAACCAACATTGGTCTCAGAGAAAATAGAATGAGCCAGGTTGCTCCTAGTTGGTAATAAAGAGCAGTAAACCAGTGAAGAAAATCAAGCTGTTCTCCTTGACAGTAGCTCAACATCCAGACTTTGCATTTCAGAATCATTCTAAAGAATATTAAAGGTGCAAATATAAACTTAGACTTCCTTTGATGCCTGCCATTACGATCTCAAGATCACATTATTGAATACTTCGGGCTTTGTGCATTGTAAAACAACTTGGACATACTGCCAGCAATGTGGCTATTGAGGTAATACACACGCAGCTGCTCTGATGACCTCTTCTGTGTTTACCATATGTTATCATTCCCCCTGAAATCAGGTAACAGTTTAACAAGAATTTCTGCAAATTGACAGCCTTTAGCAGCTAGTAATGTAATGTTTTCTTGATACAAGGGGTGATAGAATTACATGTACGTCCCAGAAAGAGTGGTATTTTCTAAGCACTTGTTAATTTTTGTAATAGTTTAACATGGAATAATGTCAGATCTCGGCTAGTGGTACACACAACCATGCGGCTGCAATGCGACAGAGGGGACAGAAGGGCAGGAAAACCTAAAGTTTACTCCATTTGGGCTGGATGGTAAATTAGCTCAAGGTACGTGTTATGACTTTAGTGGTTTCTGTGTGAAGCATCAGCTTTATACTAGAATTGAATTACAAGATAGAATGGGATTTTTATTTTTTTTTTCAGTCAACTGATGAAAATACCTGGGGCCGCGTAATATTTTAAAGCCAGTTGTGCCAGCAATAAGAAGCTTCATACTCACTCAAACACTTCATGCCCCAGAGATTTGACTCACACCTGTTTTGTTTCATGCAGGTTGTCAAGAGGAAAGAGAAAAAATAAATAATATCATATACTTGAGAGTTTAACCCCTGGGTCAGATTACAGGAGAGAAGAAGAAAAAAATCTACTTCCACAGGTTTAAGCAGTACAATAAATCTGTTCTGACAGATTTTTGACAGCCATGTTTTTACTGACCTCTTTCTGTTTGAGGAGATGGAAAGAAAGCAGTGCTTATTGAAGGTCATTTTGGAACAAATAAGCAATAAAAAACATCTGAAAATTGATACGATTTTGTTTCACCAGCTAAGGGCCTGTCTCTGTGAGTTTAATAGGATATGAATTTACCTCAGTGTATTTACCTTTTAAGTCTGGCAGACTACTCACCTACAATTACTACAAACCAAGACACTTTAAAATACATATTATATTTTAAAGAAAGTCTTTCTTCACTAATGAATTTGAATACTAAAATACTTCTGGAAGTACAGTGCCTGGAAGCAGTTCTGTGATGCCTTTTCTATGTCAGGCAACTACCTACAGGCGAACATTTTAAGACTAAGTAGTTCTAATTGAATATAGTTCATGACCATTTCAACCAGCATGGCATTCAGAGAAGAAGAGACTCTCCTCCTGTGAAGTTGTACATCTTATTAAGGAAAGACCTGTAGAATCTCTCTGTCAGGACAGAGATAAAAAATAAGGGGACTTCTAACAAGTGCTGGAACACTGACTTTATCTCTGTAACAACGGGAAATAAGAAAAACTTAACAAAGATACTGAATATGAAGTGACACTAAAGTTTCACAAGAGTCCAATAGGACTAGATGTCCAGTTCACTCCAGATTTCAGGGAGATTTAGGACACTTACTTTCTTTGAATATCTTTAAAAGGTATTTCAGACACATCTTTCTTCAGGACAAGAACAGACACATCAGACTGTGCTGATGATTTCTGAATTATTTTGCAGGTGTAATGGAAGTTTCTTTAAACACATCAATAGCTAAACGGACGTAGAAAAGTGGACAACCTGTTTTTCTTACTAGCAGTCCTTTCTACTTCAGTTTGGAGATCATTAGTGGGACAGCATAGGTAAGTTTTTACTACAGTGACCATTCTAGAATTTTTCAGCAAAAATTCGGTTTATGATTTTATCAAGCCATCACTTATTATATATATATATAAACTTTTTTTTTTTCTTGTAGAAATAACTTCCAGGTTTGCAGGTGACCACAGCATCTGCAGTACAAAACCCAGAGCAGTACAGTAGGAAATATTCCCACAATGTAATTCTTTTACTCTTTGTTTTCATCTTAACACTGCTCTTCTAATATTTATATCAGAAATCCCTTTAAAGCCTATCACTTTGGAGTAAGAAAAAGTGAAAGAGATACTTAAGAATAGCAAATCATATGGAAATCTCTATTGCTCATTTAGAGGAACAAGAAGAATTAGTTTATAAAGAGTTAGAAAACTGATACCTAAAACTTCTTGTTCAATTTCCGATAAAGAGAATAAATTAATCCATATTCGAAAAAATCTGTATTTTGAATTGTTTTGTCACTGTCTCAATGATATGTAGGACATCAATCAACCACTTAGCAACAGAAATAGTACTTGATTTTCCAAAATTATGTTTTCAAACTTACTGTACACATTTCTTCAAAGACTCATTAGGGGATTTGTGATGGATACAATTTCATTTTGCTATAGTCTAAAGGCTGAAAATTTGATACAAGTGCTCCATATGCCATGTTTCAAAGAAAGATGGAACACCTCAGGGGGTTATTCTGTATCAGTCTACAGTTTATTGTATAATTGTAGCTTGTCAACTTTTTGTCATCATTTGCAATACTTAATTTTGAGCTGGCACATTTCATTATAAACAGCTTACTGTAACCTTGATAACTCTATTCATTTTCTGTTGATGGCTCTCCAGCAGCTTATAGCATAACTAAAAGCAGAGTCCATGATAAATATTTTATAAAGGCCTCTATTGTCACCTATTTATCATTCATAACATATTGTAAATGCACCATAAAATATGTATTAACATTTTACAGGTGTTGTGCTTCTACTAATATATACTTACATACATTATTAATCCTTTGTAAGCCATACAGCATTGTATATGTACAAAAAAATATTTTACAAGTTGGTGCATGTTTAACTCATTCCATCACAAAGCAAAGCATATCATGTTTTGTTTGATAACCAAGTCAGAGAATAAGGAATGGTAAATTTATACAATAAGACTTACTGGAAAGAGAGGCTTTATTGCATAATATCCTGGGTAATACATTCTGTGGGGCTCTGGCAGTCTGTGAAACTACAATAAGCCTACGAGAAAGAATACCTAAATCAAATTATTAGCTGTGTATGATTTTCTCTCCTCTTCTCCTGTTAAAGAAACTTTTTGTAAGGCTTTATTTAGTTTGGATTTAAAGCTTTGTTTTAAGTCAACCATACAGCTAAATTTGGAATGCCCATAACTAGGGAAAAAAGCAATTACTGAATAATCTACAGACATTTGGGAAGAAAGAACAGACAGCATACAATCAATATTATTAAGAACAGAAGAGAGTAAAAAGCACATATGTAGAAAGAGTGGAGAAATAGAAAACACCAAAGTATATTTTTACTATATGATCTTACCTTTTTCAGGCAAATAATGAGATAATTTTCACATATAATACACACAATTAGAATAAAGATATGAAAAAGATAATCCTTGAGAAGATATTTGTCAAAAACTTTTGACTACTATTCACCTCTCCACTCGAAGTCATGGGATCTAAAGTTCTATGAATAATTGATGCTTCAGTTCAGAGTTCTTACTTTCTCTATTTTTCTTGTCAAATGAATAATTCATTATTTTTGCAAAATGGAACACTTTAAATAGGAAAGATTAAGAGAAAGCCATCTTCAAATACTCCATATCACTTGACTTGGAAAAGGAATACATCTAAGTTCCTGTCCCTCTTCTGAATTTGTCTAACAGCAGAACTGAATCCATATTTCTCATATGCTGAGAAGGTATGGAAGTAGCAGGAACACCAGTTTCTCTACTTTAGCTCTAGGAATTGTGCCTAAGCCTCTCGAGCAACCAGCTCTCAAGAAGAATCAAAACATTTCAAGCAATGGTGTTTCAATATTTTCTAGATACATTACTTTCCTTTGCCTAAATTTGTTCCTTGAAGTTGGGTCAAGGTGGCAATCAGTTTCTACTGCATTGAAATTATTATTTTTTTTTAATAAATAAATGACTCCCAGATAGATTTGCCAGTTCAGATGTGATCATATATTCATTATGAACTGATCTATAGATGCTGTAATGTACAGCACTTCATCAAGTAGTGATCTTACATATGTGTTAGTATATAATCTGTCTTTGCTTTCCGATATTTCTTATGAGACATTATTATATTTTTGTCAGGATGACTAGATGTTGCAGTCCTTAGACTTCTAGCATTCGTTATTATTTGAAACTTTAATAAATCCACAAGATGAATTAATTTCTAGGGCATTCAAAAGGTAAGACAGAAGATATTGCTCTTGGATCAGACACTACATTGCCTACTTCTTCCTCAAGCCCTTAAATTTATTGTTTATTTTAATTCTAAGTCTTGATTTATATTTTATTTTTTTTATTTATTTATTTTATTTTAAAAATAATTACTTGGATATTCCATGCCTCAGATCTATATCACCTTTATGCATCTTCCTTTTGGAAGTAAAGCTGAGATTTCCACATAACTGAAAATGGAGCCACTGAGCATAAATCATAATTATTGTCTATATATAAGGTGAACAGTTTGAACAGGAAGAATTGGAAAGACCCATCCCAGAATATTTAGAGGCCACAGTATGTACATTATTTTTAATGAGCAAGTGACAGTAGCTTCAGTTGACTAATGCCTATAAATTTAATGCTAGTTTAAAATACCCATTGCATTCAGTATCTGATATGTGGCCAATCTGACTTCTATAAAGTTGTCAGAGCATTGCTACTTTATGGTGACAGATAGAATCCTCACTATTAAGTTTTTCATTCCAGTCATACTGAAGGTTATGTGATGATGTTGTCAGAATACAACAACTCATAATGTTTTATATTACTACTGTAAACCTTCCTTGATCTTATCTAAATGGGTAGCAAGAGAATTTTTTTGTTCTTTCCTTCTTTTTCCCCCTCTTTTTTCATATTATGGCAAAGCTTTGTGAATCTTCAAAATTCTTCTAGTAATGCATAACTAAAATGTTGCATCTACTCAAGCAAATTTATAACTTAGCTTAAAGTTTCACAGTGTACTTGAACACTAATGACAGGCTTCGTGCTATACTAAAGAAAGATCCAGAACAAAAGATGAGAAATGAAGGCCAATGGACTCTATAAAACCATGCTTCACTGTTCGGATGTCCAAACAATGTGCATTACAGTTGAATCAACTTTTCTATTTAATGTGTGCCTTTTTATTCACCTATGGGAAATACAATAGCTCAGCTCATGTCTGCCTCTGCAACATTGTTGTTTTTAAGCTTGTAATTAATATTCATCTCCTGAATCACCTTTTATGAAGATTCTCAGCAGCCAATATGAACAAAGAACTCAGGGAGCTTTCAGGTACTATTTTATTGTGAAAAGTTTACACACTTCATTCATACTGTGAAACTGTGACAGGAGGAAAAATGAGCAGGAAAAGTTATAACTTTCAGAAATGCTACTGCTTATTAATAGGGTAAAACTCTAAATAAAAACCTACTTAATGGAAGCCTTTTTATTTAGTTCAAAAGATTGACTATAAAATAGATAATTGCCTTTAAATCTACACATTCACACCTTTCCTGATTTGAACCTCTTTCATCCTCCTTTACAGTAGATTACTGCTACACCCAAGAACTCGGTAGCTTGAAAGAATGGAGAGCATATGAGTTATACAAAATATATGACTTTTCTCTTTTTTCCTCGCCCTTCCTGCCTTGGCAGAACTCACTGTATAGGAAAGTGAATTAAATTTTCTCTCCCTTCTTCCACAACATTACATGGTGCTGTACCATTACAGTATGTACAGTTATGTTTCCATTAACAGGAAACATTTCCAAGGCATAAAAGACTTGAACTACATTTACTTGAGGGTATCCCTAGGCTCATCTAAACTACTCTAAGCGTGTTACATGAGCATGTTATAGAAGTATGCCAGATTCTATAATACATTTACTTTCTTAGCACCCTGTGGTTTAGTGTATTGCCTCCTTTTTACAAAGAGGAAATGTTATTAATTCAAGTTCATGCTGTACAAGGAAATCTGGGGTAGAAAAGTTTTCCGTTCTCAAAACTACTTTAGAAGGCTATAGCAGACTCCAGTTACAAGAGAATTAGTAAGTAACAATCATTTATCATAAAGATTTTATTATAAAATCATAGCTTCAGGCTTCTAACTTCCTTATGTAGTTTACATATTACAAACTCTTATTATCTAACACTTATTAAATGTATCTTCTAAACAGAAAACCTGACAACCCATAAAAATCCCACCAATTTTATTCTCCTCATGCCTCCAGGAAAAAATGGGAGTGATATAACAAATGCTACACTTTTAAAAGATAAAACAAAACAAACCTCTATTCATCTAACCCAAGCGAAGAGATTGACACATCCTTTGTTTTAAAATGGACCCAGTGTGATAAATGTGTATCCAAAATACCGCTCTGTAATTTGATAAGTAGAACTTGAGTATCTGAGTCCTCTTTCTATACAGGATCTCCTAAGAAAGCTAGCTACGAGTCTGTTGATTCCATCAATCAATCTAGGAGACTTGTTTCAGGAAATCACAGCAAGGCATTCACCATTTGCGTTATCCACTCTTTAAACCAATGTTCATCTTCTCATACAATGCTTAATCCCTAGTATAATCCTTTTTACCTCCTCTATGTGCTCCGCTGCAGATGAGTTTTATTCGTTCTACTGTAACACAAATTTTTGGTAGAGTGATGAATGTGACTGGTTTCACAGTGCTGATATGTCAGCTTGTACATCCCCAAATTCTCCACATTCATTTATAAAGGAGTAAGATCCTGTTACTATAGTAACTGCAGTTTTACATACCCTGACAGTTCTGTCTTTAAAAGCTTTGCTACAAAGCTGCTGTAAGATTTTTTTTCCTCTTTCTTTAATGCTATAAATCATGAGTTTCTCACCAAGCAGTTACATATAAACATGTTCAAACATTTCTCTCATAAAAAAAACCCTGCTCTTTAATCCTCTCTCTCTTGAAAGGGCTAAAACAGTAGGGGAGTGATTTCAATCCATGATTTTAAATTGCTTGATTTAAAATTATGTTAGGTCTGAGCTTTATAAAAATATTTTTTTTTAAGAAAATTGCTACTGCAGCTTTAAATTTTAGTTTATAATGCACCAAATTATAGTTTTTAACATAGCACAATTGATAAGCTATCTTATTTAAATTTTATACAACTGTGATAAGCAAGACCCATTGTAATAAAAAATAAGATCCAAATCCTTCACAACCTTAAGCTAGAATAAAACTACACACATGCCTGAAGATAAGAATCTCCATAGATCTTGCAGAGTACTAGGAACAAAATTCTTTCTATTAGTAAGTTTTTCAAGTCTAAAATAGGTGCCACTTCAAGTCCCACTTCAAAGAAAACTCCTTTGGTGTTAACATTTTTAAAATTGTTAACTTTGCTTATTTAAATGTATGTACGTTATACTACAGGTAAGTAGCAGGACTCTACAGTGTGGCAGGAGCTCAGTAGTCGTCAACATCAGACTCACAAGATATGAGGAGAAATTACACTTGCCTGGGAATTCTTCAGGAATTCACTGACTTCCTGATCCCACTATGTGGAATCGACATGTACTGTGCCATGGCCCTACCTTTGCCTCTGAAGCTGCTGCTCAGAGGCTTCTTCCATATCATACAATATTAATAATAAATAATGAGTGTTTGTCATGCGACAGCATGTATTTCAACATGAATGAACACGGGTGGTGCCTCACAAATACTAAAAGATAAAATTACTCAAATCAAAAGAACCAAGTCAGAAAAGAACTCCAGGCTCTCAGTCATCTGTTTTTCATCTCCTTGCTCCTCCTCAACAGTTTCTTTCCCCACTAATACGTCATTCAGTCCACTGACTAGTCAATCTGAATATCTGACAGTGGATAAACATTTCAAGCTCTACACCCCTTCCTGTTATTTTTGCCTTTCCATCAGTCCCTAGATTCTCTATGCTGATAAGATCACCTTCCCATTTACTTTATCAGCGTAATGGGAGAAACTGTGCAGTAGCACAGTGTCTCATTGTTAGAACATGGGAACTCTACAAAATATATGACTTTTCTGAAAAATGAGCCCCTCATTTCCACATTACCACACTTCTGATTTGTAGGAAACAATTTAGCACAACTTAAAAGTTCCTGTCATTGAGGACAGAGCTGCTGAGGAAAGAGACTTTTTTCCCATTATCAACCACTGCACACAAATTCCTCTGATTAATGCCTGTTCTCAGGTGCTTGTGCCTGACTTGTAAACACAGTCCTGGTTTAATTCCAGGATGTTTTGCTCCCAGCTGTGGGGCACGCATCTACTTCAAGATCTCTGCTGAGGTTACTGCCTGGTCTGCTTTAAAGAAATCTCAGATTGTGCTACTTGTTGAAGCATGAATTAATTTAATCCCCCACCTCACCACATGCTCTTGGCAGGCAGTTTGCCTGTTTACCTGGAATGGCTACTCAGATTTCCAGAAGTGACAAGTTGGTAGATCGTGCTTTCTCTCTGAAGGGTGGAAGTTGAACATGTCTTCCATTAGGTGTGATTTTCCTCTCATCAAAGGTCTCCAAAAATGCAGTCTGGTCAGCTGGATCTAGTCAGCAGAGGCTTCTTCAAGATGCATCCTTTTAACTTTGGATGAGCCTGCCATGTCCTCCGAATGCCTTGACTTGTCCGATTCCAAAGAGCATAGCCAGGCACAACTTCTTTCAGTGCAGCTGCGTTCAGTATCTCTCAGGGCTTCACTTGAAAAATGCCAACTTTGTACTAGTGTGGTTTCTAGGTTGGCTTCTGAGGCATTGCTCTACTATGAGATAAAAACTCTTTATGTTTGAAATATTTTGTGACTGCTAACTTGTATATTATTTCTTGAGTTCTTTAATGTTAATCCCAGGGTGTGTATCTTTGAATACTGTCTCCAGGGTTTCTCCCCTATGCGTGCAGAACCCAGAAAAATAGTTGACCAGCAGTTTAAATTTCTGACCTTCTTTCATAACTGTAGCTTAAAATAAATATTTTTCAGGCTTTAGGCATATATTTGAAGTCCTGAAAACTGTCAGATAAAGGTTACACATTCAGTATTCCAGAAACTCTTCCTATCACCATGAACTAATCACTGACCAACTGTGACATCCTTTTGATACTGCTTCTGGGTCAGAGATTACTTTTTTGCTGCCTAATTATTATTTTCCCATCAGAAGTCAATCGATCCAGCTCGCAGGTAATACAGAAGGTAAAATGAGGCTGTTTATTTCCAGAAATATCATGTTTTTATTTGTTCTGGGTCATAGTTTCATCATGTGTTTTAAGGATACTTCAATACTCACGTCTCGTTTTATTATGCCCTATAGAAGTCCAACACCTTTTCAAATATCCTTATACCTTGTCAAAAGAAAAGCCCAGTAGAGATTATTATTCCCTCTTGTTTATTATGGAGTAATAATTATAGAATGGTTAGAGTTGAAAGGGACCTTAAAGATCATCTTGTTCCAATATGGGCAGGGACACGTCCAATTAGACCAGTTTGCTCAAGGCCCCATCCACCCTGGCTTTGAACACTTCCAGGGATGGGGCATCCACAGTTTCTCTAGACAACATGTTGCAGTGTTTCACCACCCTCACAGTAAAGAATTTCTTCCTGATATCTAACAGATAGAATCAGAATATCTAATCTAAATTTACCCTCCTCCAGCTTAAAACTATTATCCCTTGTCATAATTGCTCCACTTGCTGTTAAAGAGTCCCTCCCCATCTCTCCTGTAGCCCCCTTTAGGTACTGGAAGGCTAGTATAAGGTCTCCTCAGAGTCTTCTCTTCTCCAGGCTGAACAACCCCAAATCTCTCAACCTGTCTTCATAGAAGAGGTGCTCCAGTCCTCTGATCATCTTTGTGATCAACAGGAGTCTTCTTATGTTGGGGGCTCCAGAGCTGGCCACAGTACACTGTCCCCCCCACAGTGAAGTGGGGCATCACCAGAGCGGAGTAGAGAGGTAGAATCACCTCCTTCAACCTGCTGGTCTTGCTTTTTCTCATGCAGCTCAGGACACAGCTGGCTTTCCAGGATGCAAGTGTACATTGCATGGCTCATGGTGAGCTTCTCATACACCAACATCCCCAGGTCCTTCTCCTCAGAGCTGTTTTCAGTCCATTTTCTGACCAGCCTGTATTTCTGCTAGGGCAGAGAATAATGTGATCAAGTACATCATTTTGAACTATTCTATTGCAAGAAAATGGTTGATTCTTGTCTCTGTGTCAACTACCGTGAATTCTTGATTCAAATGCCTTATGTTTTTTTGGGTCTGTCTCTCTTCAGTTTCAAAAAATAAACTGATTGACTCTCAAATAGATTGAGGCCAGATGGCACTTTCTGCATGGCACTGGCTTTGCAAACACAAGGTCTAATTTTGAAGTTGTGCTTTAAAGCTTGACAGATGCTATGGCTGATGGGAGTTTTGCTAACTTGCTTACACTGCTTAGCAATGACAGTGGATAAATGTCATAAAATGACAGTGGATAAGTACACAATAACCCATGAATTCTATTTACGACGTTTTCATTGCTGTGGCAACTCTTCTTGGCTGGAAGGCTATAACAACTTATTTCTGAGCCAGCTATGACTGTCTCCCAGCCAGGCAGCACAGCCACCTCCAAATATGCCCTCAGGATATCTGTGGAAGAGAGGGCCATTTCATGTTTTTGTTTCGGCAGGAAAATTTCTGAGGATACAAAAGGAATAAAATTGAATAGATGAAAGCCCTGGTATTGTCCGCAGTTTTTTGCCTGATAATTTAAAGAAAGATGTGAAAAAATATAAGCACTCCTTCAGGGTGAAACTCTGTTCACTATCCAAATTGTGAGGGATGGCGCACTCTAATCTTACTAATTTTACCTTCACTTTTCTGGGTTTTTTTACGGAACTAATATGGAAGAGTGGTTTAGAAGTTAGGAGGAATACTTTGGTATTGTGTCATCTGCTGTTTTGAATTACTTCAAATGGAAAAGAGACCTTACATACAAAAAAAAAAAAGCTGCTTCAGATAGTGGCATAGATAGATGCTAGCAGCAGCACAATTAGCCTGATATAAAGTCTCCAGTTACTGTATCTGTGTAGAATCCAGTAGTACATGGGTGTACAGAATTTCCAGGTATCATAAACCTCATATAAAGTTCATATACTAGTGTCTACTGCAAATAAAGTATTCACAAGATGCAAGTGAAGACTTTTCTTTTGCCATATTTAGAAACACAAGCATGGAACTTGTGTGAAGGAAGGATAAGGTGAATGAGTCATAAACACCTCCCTTCATTTCTCCTGTTCCCTCAGAAAATCTTAAATGTTGGAGCTCATTTTAGGAATAAAATTCATATTTTTCTTCTCATAATCCTTCCCACATGTCAGTTAAGCACAGTTGAGTACACACAGCACTATCGGCTTAGTAACCTTTTATTTCAATGTAGGACAAAACTAATCAAAGGAGAAAAAAAGTTTGTTTGAATTAATGATTATTTCTAAGAATTTTTTCATTTAAATTTCCACTCAGTGTCCAATTGAGGGTCCAGTTAAGTAGGGATGAGAAAACTACATAAGATAAAAGAAGAAGCTCCTGCAGTCTTCACTAATTTTTCACAATGAATCCAGATCAAATCTCTTAAGGTCAAAAATCTAGTTACTGTTTTTTGATATCCAGTCTACATTTCCATTTTTTGTTTTCAGACATAATCATTTGCAAAAGCTCATTCTTGTAGCAGTAACCACAGAAAACAAGTATGAATAACAATATATGTACGAGTTGTCCAGATAGTACATTTAAATGACAACTTAGACCTGTATGTAATGGATGTGTAAAAAACCTGAATGTTAAATTTCTACATATAAATTTCCTATCATTTTATGTGTAAATATATAATTAAATGCAAACAAAATACCATTTGTTTTATGACTGGCTCCACAAAGAATTTAGCATTTCTATTTAGAAAGGCGAATAAAACCCAGGAATTAAAGGCAATGCAGTTAGGTTTGACTTGACAATAGGAAAGCTTATGGGAGGAAAGCACGTTTTTATGTTTTTCTTAATGATTAACTGTTTTACAACTAGTATGTGTGAAATAAAGGTATGTGAAAACTTACCTGACACACGCACACATTTCCACAAATGTTATACTGGTAATTTTCAAACTATTGGTTAATGGAAACTTTAAACTTTTGAAGATTTACTTAAACAGAGAATATCTATGGTTGTCTGTAAAATTAGATTAGTGATTTTTAACCAGCTTTTCCTATAGCGATTTAAGGTTTTCAGTATATGTACTCAGGACTCAAAATATAATTTTCATACCAGTTTGCTTCATAAACTATTCTTCCGATAATTCATTAAAGGGCAGAAAGATCACTCTCCAGTGTACAGATTTTTGTATCCACTTTAATCATTCCTTGAAAGCTCCTGAGACTTGATCTTGAATCTAGCTAAATGGAAAATCTGCACTTCAACAGCTCATTCAGAGAGATGAAATTCTGCCTACCACATGACTGAACACATTCCCGATCAAAAAGTAGCAATCACTGAATACATCAATGAACAATGACACATTGTTCTTCATTCTGTCCAACAGACCATGGCACAACACCTCTTTCATATCAGAGATTGCTACTGAATGAGTCAGCATTAGAAAAGCATCTGGTCTTGTACTTCTTTTTTCCTACTTTTAAAAAATGATTGAAAAAACCAAACCTCTGCAAGGTTCTGCCTTAGAAGTAGTAAATTAATTCAGAGTTTCATTTCATTTTACATGGGATTAATATTTAGATGTTGGGATTGATCCTCTTGTACCCATACAATTTGGTCTCTCTTCAGGTGCATCCACAGAAGTTTGGCATGAAATCTTAAAAACGTTTACTAGAGAGAGGGAGGGTTTCTCTTCACATGTATTTAGACTCATAGAAAGAATAAATAAATAAAAAATAAAACCTTTGGTAGAGCTTTTTGAGACATGCTTAGGACTGTTCTTTGCATAATAAAATGCCATAGTTAAATACTTCAGGTTCCAGGGGTTTGAAAAAGCCAAATTGTAACAGTTGGCAATTGCAGATGAAGGGGAATTAGGATCAAGCAAGACAAAATCCTTACCTTGATATTGCCCTAGTTTTGAGATATGGTAAATGTTAAGATGGTCAGGAGCTGGAATGTGGGATATACGATGAAAGACTGAGACAACCGGGTTTGTTCTATCTTAAATAGAGAAGACTTCAAGGTGACCCTATTCCACTCACAACTACCTAATGGCAAGGCACAAAGAAGATGGAGACAGATTCTTCTCAGACGTATACAAAGGAGCTTCTCTGAGAGGAAAGTCAAGAGAAAATGAACACAAGTTGGTACACATGGGAAATTCTAACTCAATACAAAAACATCCTTTTTTGTTTTTCAATGCTTTTTATATATTACTTTTTTTTTTAACATATAGGTGTTTGGAACAGGAAGAGGTCACCCAGAGAGGCTGGTGAATCTCTACCCTTGGAGATATTCATAATTTGACCAGGCAAGACACTGAGTAATCCTGTTCTAATTAGCCCTGCTCTGAGTGGGAGGTTGGATGAGGTGACCTCTGGACATATCTTCCTAGATTGTGATTCTGTGTCTGGCTTCCAAATTTACTACCTTTTACTCAAATTTGATGTTCCCTCAGTTTTGCCATTGAGTACTGTTTATGTCAGAAATAAAGACTGATGGTATTAAAGTTATGGACAGAAGATAATTTATACAAAAGTGTATACATTTATACAAAAGAATGAATACTCTGCATTAGTTCTGGATCTGACTCATTTTAGGTAATTGACAGGTGCTGCATCTTGCTCTAGAGTCCTGGCATGGGTATGGGGACCCATCTGAAATTAGAAACTTATCTGACTAGCTCTATTCAGTAGCTTTCTGCTATAGTGTTTCCCACTGTGCAGGAGGCTGGAATAATAATGTCTCTTTTCCATTTCTCAAATAACATTTTCTGACACTAAGGGATCCTTAACAGAGTTACACTACTGTGTGTCTCTTGGCATTCAAGACAGGGAAGACAATAAGCTCTAAATTGCAAAAAGTTATCTTGAATACCTAAGCTTCCTGTAACCATGAGTTAGCATCTCAAAAGCATAGGGAAACACAATGCATAAGCATTAAACCATTAGCAACTCTCATACTTAGCATGGAATCAAAACATAATGAAGAGGTTAAATCTAGCTACTGAAATCTACTACTTTTATTGTCATTTTCTAGTCTGCTAAATTGGAATTGGAGGTAATTTAGCTCCAATGCAATAATATAAATTTATGAAAGAACATCAAAAAATGTTTTCACTATTTCTTCTGCAGCCTGCTTTTTTCTTCGCTGAATAACTTGCTACACATGAATTATGCAGCTCTCGTTGGCATATGGAAGGAGACAATAGCTACCAAAGGATTTAATACTTCTGGTGCTATGGGTAAAGTACAATTTAAGGGCTTTTTCCTCTTTCTTTAAGAGGAGAAGAAGAAAAAGCAAGTGGAAAAAAAAAAGCCACAATCTCAGTTTAGTTTAAAGCATGACCGTTTCGTTTTCTTAGACATGGTTTAAAAAAAAAAAAAAATTAAAAACTTAAAAATACAAAAACTGCCTTTCTTCTGAATAGTAGAGAGAAGCAAAAATAAAAAATTATAAAAATATGAGAGGAGGGGAATGAGGGAGGGGAGGGGCAGGGAGGAGATAAGAAAACAAAAATGCATGAAAACAAAAATGTTTTGCATCAGATTCTGGACCACATCTTCACCTATAGAAATTATAGCCACTGCAGTGAAGTCAATGAAGCTGACTTTATGAAAGGATCCAGCTCTCCCTTTTTACTAGTTTCTTTCTCTTCAGCTCACCTTAGGTCAAAAAATTGACACATGACATGATCTGCAGAAACCTTAGCTATATCAAAAAGTCAGGGTCTGACCCACCAGTGAATTAGCTTGCGTTTATTGCTTTGCCTGACATAACATTTTAAAGAATAATTCTGAGAGTTACTTTTAATGACAATGTTAACTGACATTAAATTAATATACACGCTGCTGATGCATATTTCTGAAGTTGCATATGACATCTATTAAATATATATATGCAGATATTACCCTTACACTTTCTTATGAGACGATGTAATTGATCAAGTGGGAATATTCTTAGTCATTTTCATGGCTTTTCTGGACATCTTAATCCTCATAGGTATAAATTAGAGTGGCAGGTATACTGGAGGTTTTCCAAGTTTGTCTTCTAAATTATGAGCTGCTCAGCAAAAGCTATGCCGCTGACCGCTTTTGCACAGACTATATAGTGAGGGGAAGGACCCAAAAAACGCAGAAGCTTGAAAGTGAGTATATGTGAGTCCACCTTCCCTGCTACTGTTCTCTCTGCCTCTCACTCACATACACAGATAAATTTGTACATATTACAGTCTAACTCTTCATGCCTTTATTTTACTTTCCACTAAGCAAACCTCCAAAGATTATCCTAGGCGCAGAGTGAAAATAACTTGGCACACCACCCTTTTTCTGCTGTCACTTAAATGAAACTAACTGCTAGTTAATTTTCTTCGCCTCCCCATCGGTTCTGCTGTGAGAATTAAGATGATTCATAGTGTAAAAGGGATGTAAATAGTCAGTGATCACTATTTGAACCTATAGTATGAAGAAAGAAGTAGGAGAGGAAGAAAAAGAAAAAAAAAAAAGACAATACAAACCATATCAAGTAAAACTTGTAAGGTTAGGATAAAAAAAGGTAAAATGGAAAAAGTAGTAGTCATAGAAATGGACTTAGGAAAACCTGAGAACTAGTTTGTTATTCTATCTCATTTCAGAAGAGTAATTAAAGCCTTCCCATGAAAATTTAAAAGAAAACAAGAGGTCTTAACTTAGAGGTCTCCTGTATGTGAAGGCCCTAATTCCCCTAAGCTTTCAAACTTCTTGTTAAATCTGAAAGTGCAACATTAGACTTGAAAGGGAGGAAAGAAGCATGGAGGAAACAAAAGAGCAGATAAATTGTGTAAAGCCTCCACAACTATCTCATAGCTCCTTGCTGAAAAGAGAAAGCTCCACTTGCAGTAATGAAATCCTTAAGTACAGAAAAAGAACCACTGCATTCTAAAACTCTGAGCTGATGGGTTAAACTGCACCCTGGCTCACACACCTATTTATACGCTATTTAAATGGGTCCTGTAGTTCTATCATCTGGTGCAGTATTGTTGTTATTTGCATTTGAGGCAATCAAACATATTATAGAAAGTATGATGAAAGAGCAAGAAATAAACTTTCATAACAAAATCCTGGTTATATATGATTTGTTTCCTGAAACTGAGGTCCTAAGTGGCAATTCTGATATTGACCTTCTATTCATTCCAGGCTGAATGTCTGTTGTTGTAATGAGCTGTCTTCTCGTTTCTTACATTCTACGTCATGTCATTATCTTTTTCTGGATTTTTTCTGTCCTCACTTCATGATGTGCAGCAGAAGTCATTCCTTTAAATGAGACTGCAGTTGTCTGCTGCCAGTGAGTTCACAACTTATGAAAATGCATGCAAAATCCACTACTTTCTGCCAATAAACAGGAATAGGAATTGAGGGATTTTGAGAAGTAGAAGTGGGTTTTGTACTGGAAACATACAGAAGAGACAGCTCACCTGAAAATAGCACAAAAATGCAAGACACAAAAACATTTCACATCTTTTGTACCTGAAAAGGTCTCTAACGAAAGCATTCAAGAAAAATAAGCATATCCCAGGCTAATGATATGGTATGAAAAATGGCTCATTTTTTCTCGAATATCATTCAGACTCAACTATGCTACGTACATCCAGCTTTTGCACAAGGCACTGGAAGGCAGAAAAGTAGTACTCGGAAATAATTATGAGTCAACCAGTTCAGAAGTGTGTACTCAGGTACAGAAAATGAAGAATTTTAATATTAGTCACTTATATTCCCTTGTGCTGAAAGTGTAATTCCCAGAAAGGTTACAAAACTTGTACAAAGATATAGAACACAAAATAATATTTTTAAAGGGATATCAAACAGAAATACCACTACTTCAGGATAGAACTGTAAAATATACCCATGCAGTGAACAGAAATTATGAATATAGGACATTTTAATGGGAAATAGCACATTTATGTTGTTATGTACCAACATTATGGCAAAAACTAAAGATCATAAACTACCCTAATGTAGACACACAAAGAAGTGAACTGGAGTTAAACAAACGTACACACAATTCCACTCTCCCATTCACTCTACTTGAGCTTTAGGCTTGACTGCAGTACAAGGTCTGAACACTTACTATTTCTGAAAACTTGCTAATATTTAAACAGAAAAAAGATAAAGAGAGGACAAGGTGTGAGCAAGTGCTTGTCTCTGCCTTTCAGACATACTAGTATGGTAATACTGGTACTGAGAAAATGTGGAAGATTATTTGATTTTCTGGAGAGCAGAAAAATGACCTCTCCCTAGCAGCTAAAGTGGAACTCAGTTGCCACTCCTCTCCTCTACTCTCTCTTTAGTTGTGTATGACTCAGGCAGGAGAAGATGGACAAAGACACAATCCTCCCTTAGCAACAAAAGAATGATGTGATAAAGAGCTTTAATAAGGCCAGCAGAAGTTGCCAATCACAAGATGGGAAATTGTTGATGAAACAATTTGCAAAATGTCTTCTTTATGGTAGCAACTGACTTTAACTGTCAGATTTTAAAACTGATGTTTAGGGAAGAGCTGCTTGGAAAAGCTATAGAATTCAGTAGAATCCACATAGGCATAGAGAATCTCAGTTGGTTAGTATTCATGTATGCAGCTAGATTTTAACTTCTCAAGTTCAGGAAGAGCTGCCAGACACACTGAGGGAATCTTGGCATTTGAAATGTTTAAAATATTATGCTTATTTTCTTTTATGGCCATTCCCAAAATCACAGAAAACTTCTCCAATGTAAACACTTCGTGCTTCATACACCTATTGTACCCTCACAAGGCATTATGAACACCACTGACATTTAGCTCTTTCTGTTCTGGTTTAAGTTCCCAAGAATTAGACATACCTAATGAAAAATTATGAGAATGCTATAATGTAGCACAACTGAGGCACGCTTGTGTGTACAAATCTCAAAATACTGTTCAATTCTATACTCTGCTTCATGGAACTGAATTAGTCATGAAGTGCAGATGAAGTGCAAAACAGCATCATTTTACACAGGTGGGCATGTTTTACCTGAAGGTCTGTGCATTAGCTATAAGCAATATTGAACACATCTACCTCTTCATATTTGCGGGCCAAATTCAAGTTTGAAGTAACCAGAGTCAAACAAAGACTGAAGTCCGGCTAATTAACTTTTTAAAAACCCTTATTTTTCCCAGGTTTTCCAATGTCTCAGTAAATATCAGAGATGTAACAAGTAAGCTTTGCTAGTTGGGTTTGATTACTAAAGATCCTTGCATAAGTGAGCAAAAAAATTCTTCAGAATAAAGACTAGTGAGTTTGGGTGCTGAGCACACAACTATGTCTCCCCATAGTCCATGCCAAACGAAGCACACATAAGTGCCCTGGGGACCCAGAACTGTTGACACAGCAGCTGCTCACACTGCTGTCATAACTGGAGCTGATCTCTCGGAGGGATTCAGGCTAAAATTTACTGCCTGTGGCCAACAAACACCACATGCTAGTAACTGTAGGAAGAATTCACTTACTTTTTGTTCAGATCCAGTAGCTGCACCTAAATTTCTCAATTTGGTGGTAGAGAAACATAGGACATTTATTTGCAAAAGGCCTCCAGATTGACATTGTAATCATATGCGCTAGAAATTTTTTTCAGGGAGAAACTAACTTAAGTTTAATTAATTTATATCGCCAGAAGATGTGGAGTCCGGTTGCTGATTTTGCAGCTCCTGCATGTAACCCAATTTTGAAGAAATATCTAAAGCAAGGATTTCACCTGAATTACTGAGAGCAATTTGGCTTAGTTACTGCTAAAATGTTACCATCACAGCCAGACTAAGTTGCTGGGTTTCCTTTTTACAGTGAAGCTTTTCAAATCATCATCTTAAATAGAGATTATAATGTCTCCAACTGTGTTAATTTAATGGTAAATTTAATCCTAAATATGCAGAGCAGTGCAGTTCTACAGGAAAATATCCCTAGAGTCTTGCCTCAGGTGTCTCTTTTAAAATATTATTATTTTTCATGTTAAAATTGCTGGAAAGTTAATCTAAATGGACACACAGCTAAACAAATAAAGCCATAAATGCATGCCTGTATCAATCCACTGCCCCAAACTCATACACCTATTATATGTTTTGGTGAATGCAAATATATTAATGTACTGAACATTACCAGTTTTTACGTTATATATTTCAGGAACTAGGGTTTTTTAACATGATGTTATTTTATATGCTGTTCCTACTGTCGTAAGAAAAACATTCTGAATACAAATAAAGATAAAAACATGCAATCTCATTAGCCATCTGACCCATGAAATTGTCATTATTATTAGTCTTGTAAAACTGAGAACAATTTTTATTAAATTTGCATGCATTTTTATGAACTGAGACACTGATATCTTATTAAACAGAACAAGCACATGAGCACAGGACCAAGATGTAAAATACCAACATCTGTTTCTTCATCATGTCCTCTTAGGAGCCCATCATCAGCTACTATTCTATAGAAAAATCTCCTGTTAATAGCATTAGCTTACAATTGATATCTTTTAGAGAATATTTATGTACTGTTTATGTTTCTGGTAATAAAGTCTCTGACATTTTAATGTCTTAGTAAAGCAGTAAAGTATGCTAAAAGAAATTTTAGCATCATCAGAGTAATATATTGGAAAATTTGACCCTTCCTCTACTAGAAACTACTTTTCTCTGTGAAAATAGTAACTTCTTTACATGCCCAAAGATCATAGTTTATTAAGAAATTGTTTTACTAGCTAAGTTAGCTATAGTATTTATCCAAAAAAAATAAACTAATGATGTTTTATACACTGCGTACACAGGATGACACTCGACAACAAACAGTAAAATAAATGAAAGTAAATAAAGCAAAAGAAGATAATTAATGAATAGCTATTTCAGGAAAAAGTGCAAAACATAATAGTGGTTGCAAGTATTTTAAAATAAGGCCACATTGCCCTGGATTAGAGAGTCAGTGGACAAACCTAGACTTACATGACAAATGCAATCCTCCTGACAAATTAACCAGGTCCTGGTCCCTGTTGTCTCTAATGGTTTTCCCTCCAAAGGAAATTGGAAATATTTCCCTGTTACAGTTTGAGAAAACTAAAATAAGAATTTATTGTTGTTTTGACAATTATTCTATCACCCAATGACCCCTCCCCCACCCAGAAAGGGGAACTGGGGAAAACAAGGAAGTACAAGCAGATTTGATAGGATAAGACTAAATAATTAACATTAATAATACTAAAGAACCAGAATCAATGCTGATACTAACAGAGAATACACAAGTACTATACTCAGCCCATTCTATCAGCAGGAAGCTGTGCAGTCCCGGCAGTGGATGACAAATGTCAGACATTGTAAGCACAACAGCTTCAGGAGAAAGGGAAGACCTCAGATGTCTGGCACTGGGGCAAGAAATTCTCCGGACCACTGCTATCAAGAGAGAGAGAGACTACGCAGCAAACTTAATAATTTATATTGAATGGAGCATTCATGGTATGAAATAATCCTGTTGGGCAGCCTGGGTCAAATGCCCAGGCCTTGCTCCTCCTCAAGCCCGCACCTGGCAAGGCTTGAAAACTCCGAGACCTTGAAGCCATCATAGCCTAGCTGGCTATAAAGTAAATATTTTCATGAATTCACATATTAGAGTCTTCCAAAGGCGGTGTTCTCCCAAGCATTAGAAGAAAGCTAGTCCTGTGTCACTCAACCCAAGACATTCCTATAAACTCCAAAGGTATGAGTTGCAGTCCTGGAGGCAATACACATACTCACTCAGCAGAAAGATGCACCCTGCAGTAAGAAGAGCTATCGATCTTTTCAAGAAGATTTGAAGGCTCTACATGCAGTGAGAAACTGAGATGAGGACACTAAGATACTGTCATCTGAGTGGAGGTTTTATTTGAGAGCAGTCTCCAGTGTAAGGGGTAAGAATCATCTGAATGAGTCTGAATTCAAGATAGGCTGGGGCAGAGGTTAGAACTGAAGAAGAGGTGAGGTTAAAAATGGGATCTGAGGAACAGCAGGGACGGAATCCAGCAAAAGTTTTTGTGGAATGAGCAGAAAGCTGGAAGTATTGGGGTATAATGGAAAAGCTTCCCACACATATACTTAGTACTGCTAACACTGAGAGCATAAAACTCCTAAAATAGTACTGATCATAAAATATTTAGATATATATTGAGTTCTTTTTAGTTACCTTTCTTGCCAGGGAGCTATTTCATGTCCTACAAGCTCAGGGGCTCTCTGCCTCACTGTAGATTGAGCTGCAGATAATCCAGCTGTATACTGCGTTCAAATCCTACAGCCACAAATCCTTCTGAAAGACAGAAAAAATCCTGCTTGAAAATCATGTACTTAGCATTTCTTCCTCAGAAAAAAACTAAATAATAAATAATAATAATAATAAATTTGTTAATAGGAAAAATACATAAAATATTTAAGTTCAAAAGAAATACAAAATTCAAAATGACAACATTTCTTGGCCCTGGTAACTCCAGTACTAGAGGTATGTACTACATAGCATGGATTCCAAAAAAGTAAACATTGTCACAAAAGCTACATCATATGTTCCCAAAATAATTCTGTGAGTTAGTGTATAAAAAGCATAGAGTAGTTTAGAATGATATACAGTACAGCAGACTTTAGTAAATCAAAGTATGTGTCAAATAATCTCCCTTAAAAGAAATCATTCAGATTGATTTGTTCATGAGCACAGACTGAAAACTGACTCAGGAACTATAAACAAAGAGAGAATGATAAATGACAGGGTATCATTATTTAGGTACCCAGATGTTATTAGACTGGTTTTATTGCCTGACTTCTTTTACCTCCTTTAGTCAGGATAGAAAATTGGGTGAAAGAAGTTACTAGGTATAGAGGAGTCAGTTTTTACATTCTGTTTACATGGACAGCACTGTAACAAAAAAAAAACCACAACAAACAGCACTTTTACAAGACATACAAAGAAATTAAAAGTATCTATGAGCAGAGATTAAAGAATAGAAGGGAGTGTTTTGATAACAACATAATCTTCGGAGAACCAAAGATGTAAACAGAACTCATTCTGATTTTACTACAGCTTTTCCACAGTGAATTAGTTGAGTGAAGTTGTGGCAAATGAGAACACATAAATTCTCATTGCTTCACAGAGACAAATTGAGCACATACAAATTTGGACATGATAAAAGTTGTTTCACAGGGCACTAGAGAGTATTTCTGTTATTCAGTCTGTCTTGAACCTGTTGTGTGTCCTTGGGCACTTATTTTCACTATGGCTCCTGGAGAGAAATACAATGTTTTTAAACGAATGAGTATCCAGGACTTCCAAATATCACAGAATCATGGAATTGTCAGAGTTGGAACGGACTCTAGAGATCATCTAGTCCAACTCTTCATGTTTGTCTCTAGCTGAGAGTGGATAATATGAATAAGGGACCCCTTCAGCAGTGCATTTTAATTAGGGATGCTAGGGTTAACATAATTCAGGTAAAATGAAGAACAGTTGTGGCCACTGCAATGAAATTTGAAAACTACTTTACCTAAATTCATGGCCAGTTGTTGGCATGCTGGGGAAGAAAGTACCTTGCTTAGCTACAAGTCGCACAAAGAGGAATATATAAACATATGGAATGCATGATGCACTTTGATCTTGAGAAAAGCTCTGCTAGCTACCTATGAGATTTTCTTCATACAGTGCTCCCCCTACCACTACAGCAGCAAAAAATCTCAAGGCTGTCATGGAAGGGTGCATGTCCTAGAATGACAACCTATTCTGCCTTCACAGTGGTTTATCCGTACCAGACAGTCTGACAGGAGCTCTGGATTGATTAGGAGGGGCTACAGCCTGAGCTGGATCTGTCAATTAGTTTTGGCTAAAGGCTGAGCTAAATCTGTCAAATGCAATCCCCTAAAGCATTACGGTGGTCTGGACTTCAAAGTAAAGAGCAAATGTGGACTGGCAAGTCATCCTATGCTACAACGTAGGACTCACTTGTAAGACGCACATTAATA
This sequence comes from Thinocorus orbignyianus, assembly GCA_013400375.1. Lineage (NCBI taxonomy): Eukaryota > Metazoa > Chordata > Aves > Ciconiiformes > Thinocoridae > Thinocorus > Thinocorus orbignyianus. The sequence continues at coordinate 522,772 of VXBW01006629.1, read as the reverse complement.
CCTGCAGTCATAGAGTCAAGAACCTCATTTTTAATGAAAAGGCCAATTGTATGTATTCTGAGAGTTAACTGAAGTACATAACTTGGAGTTTTTCCAGTCACAGTCTTGAAAATTTCAATAAATTT
>VXBW01006629.1:467022-522571 GCA_013400375.1 Thinocorus orbignyianus | reverse complement strand
AAGAGTGGCTGGAAAGCTGTCCAGCACAAAAGGACCCGGGGGTGCTGTTGGACAACCGGCTTAACACAAGCCAGCGGTGTGCCCAGGTGGCCAAGAAAGCCAACAGCATCCTGGTTTATATCAGGAATAGCACGTCCATCAGGCATAGGAAAGTAGAAAGGCTGAGGAACTGGGCATGTTTAGTTTGGAGAAGAGGAGACTGAGGGGAGACCTCATTGCCCTCTACAACTACCTGAAAGGGGGTTGTAGAGAAGTGAGTGTTGATGTCTTCTCCCAAGTGTGTAACAACAAAATCAGAGGAAATGGTCTGAAGTTGCACCAGGGGAGGCTCAGATTAGATACTAGGAAGAATTACTTTACTGGAAGAGTGGTCAGGCACTGGAACAGTCTGCCCAGGGAAGTGATTAAGTCACCATCCCCGAAGGTATTTAAGAAACATGTACATTTGCACTTCAGGGCATGCTCCAGCGGCCAAGATTGTAGGGGGATTTTGTGTGTGTATGGTTGGATTCGGCGATCTCAGAGGTGCTTTCCAACCATGACGGTTCTGTGATTCCTGTATTTGAGACACTTACTTTTTAGGATTTTGGTAATAGTAAGATACTGGGATCCTCACCAGTAATGCTAACTTACGTGAAAGTATCCCACTTTACACTAGCTAGGCATATGATTCTCTATTTTATCACATTTTATAGTAACAAAACCTTTTAGAAATAGTTTACCTGAGGGTTTTTTTTCTAATGAGCTATTTATAATTTTGATTTCTTTGTTTCGATCCATAATTTTCAAATCAATATATTCAGTACCAAAATGTTGCATTTTAAGTGTGAAGTCAAACACCAGAGACATGCTTGTTGTGTGTATTTTAGATAAATCTTTTCATTCCAATTTGCGGTTAACAAAGCGAACAGCAATTTAAAAGCGCAAAATAAACATCATGATAGTTCATATACTATGGGGTACAAACAGAATTAATTATATTTACAGATGAAACAAATGAAGAGCTGTTAAACTCTTCTTTTTTTCTGGTAAACTTTAGCTTTTTAAAATGCATCAGAAAGAATATCTTTCTTCCCCAGTCCCTGCAATGTTGCATTAAACATCTTGAAATACAAGCAACTTTTTAAAAGCCACCATTTTGCCTCAGCTGAGCATAATCAGTGAAATGCAAATTGGTGTGTAAAAATTGCCTACAGTGCTTGATATAAATTAAAATTACTTCTATAAATTCAGTGTTCAAATTATCTGACAACTGCTGTTGTATTAATTTTGCTGCTGAATACATTAAAAAACTGCAAATTCATTTTCTCACTAACATCACAACTACTTTAGATGCTGGTCATGAAGAGCTACTATACTAAATATACCAACAATCATTTAATATTTAAAGTTTGTTTAAAAGTAGGAGATGTATCTAAAGTGAATGACCTTCCTAGTGCTGTTATTTCTCCTGCAAATATCAAAAAATCTTAAAGACAAAACCTTCTGTACAGTGAACAAGTTGCATTTCATTCCTAGAAAACACTAAGGCTGGCAAAAAGAAACCTTTGCTGTTCCTTACAGGAGAGTCAGAATACTTCCAAACTGCAAGCTAGGGCAACCTCCCAGAGACATACATGTACACCTGTAATTACACACATAATTACACACATAATACACGTACGTATATTAAAATGGGTGCATGGTCAAGTATACGTGGGTAAAGGCTAGGTACATAAAATGAACGACAGATCACAGAGGAGGACAGCAACAGAATTAAAATTCAAGTCCCTGAACTCCTACACTAGTGCCTGAGCTTCTAGACTAACCATTATTGCAAGACAGTTGCAAGGACTATTGCAAATAAAATTAAAATCACCCTTTTACTCCTCTTTTAACTCTGAATTTTTCAAGAGATACCAGAAGTGTGTAGAATGTGTCTCATGCTTTTGGTTTTGAGTGTTTATCCTGATTTAGCACTAGTTCAGTTACACTGCTCAAAATAGATATCCACAAAACATTTATTGCATTTAAAGGCTTTCTTTTTTAATTTTTTTTTTTTTTTTTAATACAGGCAGGCAGGGCTATGCCTCCACCAAGGGGGGCAGAGGGACACTGTCCCACAGCTCTTGAGCAGAGCAGGCCCAGCCATGTTCCAGTAGTGGCCAAGTCCAGATTGATGAGAGACACAGCTGGTGAGGTGGTCAGTGGAGGAAGATCTGCTCTCACCAAGCAAGGGGACCCATCTTATTGCTATGTGGTATCACCATTCCACCTTCTGCCCTGGCTGTTAAATTAAGGTTAATGTCAGGTTTCTAGCAAATATAGCATGCTCCAAGATGCTCAGGTAAAAGCTGGAGGCAACATAAAATCTCCTTCGTTTTCTTTTACCCACAGGGCATTTGAGAAAGGACTGTCAGTAGAAACATGTTAACTTCTTACCAAAATTGTGTAAATAAAACATTTCAGTCAATTATAAAAAAAATATTTTACAGATTTCTTACATGTAAATTTAATTTTCCTAGTTTTCCTTATTTTGTTTTTTTGCTAACTTTCTTGGAAACATCAGTACAAAATATTTTCAGACTATTTTTCACTAGCCCTATCAGTGTTAACTTGCATACAAATGAGTATAACAAGAATCTTCATTACTTTTCAATTTTCACCCTTTAGAATGGATCAGGTTTCATTTAAACCAACACTGGAACTGCATTCTCTCTAGCTTTCTTTATCATACCATACTTTTCTCACATGCATATAGGGTCAGAGACAGAAAAAGCTTTAGGTGCAGAAACACGTTTCTAATGGAGACTACATATAATGTTGAATCATTTCACAAAGACACTCAGTTTGCCAGTTTCAATTATTATGTTCAACAAGCACCAAATTGCAAATTACTTCTTTTGTTTAGTATATCAGTGTAACTTTAGGGTCTAGTTCAAGCATTCACCGTAGTTTCTTCAAACATTAACACCTTCCCTAATGTGTCTATTTCCAGCTAAGTAAGAGAGAAGGGTGCTGCTGGAGGTATCTCACATGTACAGGCTTGCATATCCTTCACAGCCTTGCTGAGAAAGCCTTGCCACCAATTAAATAATTCATCCAGGTCACAAAAGATTTTAACACAAATTCTTCAGTCTTGACTGATTTCAGAAGTTTTATTGAAGCTGTAGAAAATTACAGAGTCAAGTCACATACCCAATTCACCACATTTTTCCATCTTACTTTATTTTCAAGCCACAACTTGTTTACAACAAGACAACCCCATTTAAAGTGGAAAAAATATTTCTATATTCACTGTAGGAAGCCTATGATAAGCAGAAAAATAGGTATTAAATTCTCTTTTTCCCAGGTAATATCACTGAATATCACCAAAGTACGTACCTTTCCAAACTGCAAGTCCTTTCCTTTGGAGTTCTGTAAATGTTTACAGGGTGATTTGATTACATTTACCTCTGCTCTCGTACCAATCTCTTCTGCCAGCTGAGTTCTTAAATGCCAAGGGAAACAAAAAAATATGTTTCTGTCCTTCCACTAGCAAATCACTTTCATCCCTCGTTATCTCAGATTAACCAACTTCAAGGCATATTTGATGCAACTTTCAGTATTGGCTTTCTCCTCCCTCATTCGTCACTGCTGTCACACACACACACAAACAAAATAATTTTAAAAGGTTGTAAGTACCAGGGACAATCTGTTTCCTAATTTTTGGGAGGGAAAAACAACTTTGCTATTCAAGCTTTTTCATATACACACTGGCAGACTGGTTCTCAGCCTTTTAACTACTGCTAAGGTTTTTAAGACCTCTGTAGCTTGTGGCTGCAGACTTCTAAATTCCCACAGGCCAAGTTCTCTACTGGCACAATTCCCTTGATTTCTCTGGATTTAGCTTAGGAGCAAATTTGCCCTGTCTATGTCTTTATACATTACTGAAACTATTTTAAAAGGCTAGAGCATACGGACAAAACCTGCTGGGGTTTCATAACTGGACATAATCTGGAGAGACATGATGTTATATGATGTAAGAATCTGCACCTGAAACAGTGGAGGCAATGTTAGCCTGGTGAAAGTTTTTAGTGTCAAGTATTCAGAGTTTAATGGTTAAGGACTGTTTCCTTGCTTGAGATGATGGAAATGACGAGAAAGTATGAACAAATATTTAGTTATTTTTCATTTTCCACAAAGAAGAGTTTTCATTCCTATCACTTTTAAACTTAAGCAGGAATTCAGTTGTTAGTCTGATGTTTCTTTACAAACAGGGTGCTGCCCTTTCCTATTTCCAGTCTTTAAAGAATTTTTCAGCCTTATTTAACAATGCAAGTGAAACAAAACAAACAATTAGCTAGTCGTTAGTTATTGTAAATCAACACAGACCTTCTGAGCACAATGAAGTGATATCATTTAGGTAACACTGCAAACTTCCCCTGATCATTTTTTTAAACTTGAGATTTTTAGGAAATTCTATAATTATGTTGGAAATTTATATATTTAATTTTCCCTTCTTTGACATCAGCCTTCAATCCCAAAAGCGAAAACTGGAAAAAAATAATATAACTTCTAGTGCTCTGTTTGGTTTTTTTGCCAATAGTACACAAGCCACATTTATCTTCTAAACGTTAAGGTAGATTTTAAATATGTTGTAATAGATACTTATTTTTTAGGGAGGAACGAATTGGTAATTGTCTTTCCTAATGAAACGTGCTGTAATTTCAGTTAGATCTTAAATGAGGTATGACTCATATTTAAAAGGACCATTGCATAAATGCCTATTAGTTGCAGTTTAATGAGTTAATTCCCAACTCATATTTTTTCTGTCTCTTTCTACATGATTCTTGCAAACTTAAACAGTAATAGGAAGTAACTTGTTTCTTCTGATTAGGATGAACTGCTATAAAATTAAATTATTGAAAATTGCAAACTACAGTTCATTCCTTGCTAGTCCCTGCCTGTAACTGAATAGCAAATAGAAAGAATTAGAACATGAAAGTGGCAGATTCACACAGAACTTATCAGTTCCTACCCAAAAATAATTACATTGTTATCATGGTAGTGGTAAAGTGCTAGTGTTCATTGCTGATAATTCTCATAGGGCCCCTATCTTTAAAGAGAACATTGCCTTTAAGTTATTAATGTATAATAGATTCACAGTCGTGAGTAAACAGGATCGATCCTGATCTCCCTCTTACCTTACTCTTTCCACTGAAGAGGCAAAACTGCCTGCATTTAACAGCTTTCCCCTTTTAGTGGCAGAGAAAGAACTTTCATCTCCTCTAATTACCAGGTGTCTTGGTTTACATAATTTTCAAAGCATGACATCTCACTGAAGGAAACCAGAATTTGAATACATGTCCAAAGTACTTTGCTAAATAAGACTGGACTTTAGAATATGTGTGTTTACTTGCACTATATCTACAGTACTATTTCCCTGTAAGGCATTGAGTCTACAACGTAACTCCACAAATTCCACATCCCAGTTTTCATCCTTATGAATCACAAATTTGTCTTATGTCACACAGATTGCACAAGAGGGATGTCACCTTTTTTTTTTATATATATATATGTAGATATGGACGGTGACTTATCACTGAACTTGGAGTTGTCTCCAATAAAAAAAATTATCACTAACTGAGAGAGCTGGTGGGAAAATGGCAGATAAAGCGGATTCCCAGTGTCGATAAGGTGTTTCCGTTATAGCACAGTTTCTGAGACATGTTACACATTCTTTCTCTACTTCTAATTTATCGCTATTATTATTTCCCATTGTTCACTGGATTTTAAAAGAGTAACAAAAGGAAATTGAAAAGTTCATGACAGCAAAATCAAGCCTTACGTATATTCATCACACAAACAGCTTTATCCCTTGGTATTTTATGCTCCAATTCAAACAACACATCTGTTCATAATTGCATGCATGACTCGGTAAGATCACTACAGGCTATAAATTTATGTCTATGAGTACTGGAAATATTGTAGAAAGACAAGGATAAAACACTTGGAATGGGAAGACTTTTTAAATAGCGTATATGAAATATGATTTCAGACTTTAAAATATATCTTAACATGTTTTTTTTCTAATTCAAAACTAGCATATTTCCATACCTAAGTCAGGTTGTACTGATGGGTCTATCACACAATTACTCCACAGAAAATAAACCATTTTTTAAAACTTGGAATTTCAGTATCCAAGTAAACAGGATTTAGATGACCATCATAAACCCCAGCTTCAATGATGATATACATCCAACTTCCGTTGGAGTAATTCTGGTCCTTTATTGCTCCCTACTAAAAGAATCACCTTTAACCTATACGTCTCAGGTCTAACATTTCAAAGTTAATTCTATCTCACCTTAAAGCTGAGAGTTTGGTGTTTTTTAGTTCCGTAATACTGAAATACTGATTAATTTATAGCTCTTCCATCAGTGCTCTGTAAATATTCCTTTCCCACAAAACTGCATACTCCTCCCAACATCCAGCGGCATCAATATGGGAATGGCAGCTGTCCCACCTTGTACTCTTTCAGAAAAGACTGAGCAAACCAGAATAAAACCAGTGGGAAGCAGCTTGTATTCTGAGCAGCATAAATATCCTGAAGGAGGAGTGAGATGGGAACTCTCTCCAGGCAATCGACCTTGAAGATTGTGCCTATGACTAGAAAGGAAAAATACCAATGATTTTCAGCAAGGCTTCTATCTTGCCCCAAGAACTCAGTATTGTGAAGCTTCATTGCATTTATGATTCTCTTGTCCATTACAGATCTAGCAAGTTTATATTAATGCACAAGGAGGAATTTACAGAGCTCCTTCACTTATTGACATAATTTTTAGGAGTGCAACATAGCTATTTTGTGTTAGAGCAGTGCTGTTAGTCAGCATAGCATTGAGCATATCTGCCAGTGCCTCAGACATACACACACACGAAAGCACCATACTGTAAAAACACAATGTGACTTTTATTTTCACTTTTTTAAGCACCTTGGATTGTATATTCTTCTCCATCATACCTCTAATATCTCTTGCATTATACCAAATTTCCTGGCTGAACTTGTTACAGATGATGTTGCACAACACAAAGTTATTTGAGTAGAATGAAGAATGAGACCTTCTGATCTTTCTTTCATATCTGTGTTTTGCTTTCCAACGATTTACAGGATTATTTAGATTGAGTGAGATCCCTATCTCCTTATGCAACTCTCATCCTCACAGCTTCACTTACTACAATGATATTCTTGTCTGTAATAGACTGTAAAGGACTCAAATCTTGTACCCATTACCATTTCCTGATGATTACTCCGGATCTAGTCAATTTAATTTGACATTAGAACGAGCCTGAGGGTATCCAAACACCTTTTTCCAATTTTACAGGACCAATTGAATTTGCTGAACCAAACAGAGATGATACTTTCCATCACCAAGCATTAGACTGACTTGCATTGCACACATTAACAAGGGAGAGCTCCCAACAGCCCCAGGAACAAGACTATTTCCCTGTTTACTTTTCCCAGTAGGTGGATAGGAATTCAAGTCAATTGAAAATGGTCCTCCTAAATCTAAACTAAAAAAGAAAAATTATCTTGGAAAGAATCAGAGATTTTTTTGGAATGTTTTGGAAAATAGAAAAGTTTTATAATTAAATTTCCAGAGCAAATGTTAATGAATAAGAATAAAGACACTTGTAAAAAAGATTTTTCATGGAGATCAATGTTTTCTGAACAATTCTGTCAGGCCCTGTAGGGTAGCTCAGGGTATAAGGTTGACTCTCAAAGAGGAATTAGAACCTCATTACTTTTATACTGTCTGTACCTTATTATTTGTTTCCTTGGAAGGGAATGGAATCACACACAAAAAATAAAGCTAAAAATTCGCTTAAGAGTCCTACAGAGATCAGAGATGTTTGTTTGTGGGTGTGTTTTTTTTTTTTTTTTTCAAGTAGCTAATTCTAAAACTGAAAAATCTGCAGAAAACTTGAAAAGTTTAGCAGCCTAATAAAACACTTCCATTCAGGACTGATGTTTTTACGTCCTTGAAAATGCTTTTGTTATGAAATAGATAGCTTTTTCCATTTGAGTAACAGTAACTGCCCTTTCATTTAGCTTTGTCAAGAAATTTTTTAATTCTCAAACACTGTACCAATCAATAGCTGTTCAATAATAGAGATTATTATTGCAGTACATGCAACAGTATTTTTTGCCTTATAACGTAATAGAGACCAAATGTAAGGAGATTTCTTAACCCCTTCTGGACACTATTCCATAAAGATTTTGTTAACCCTTTTCAGCTGCTTTTTACGTTTTAATTGATAAAGCTCAAATATCTAAGCACATAAATTAAATTTTTCTAATTTCTTGAAATCAAGCCGTACATCACTGAGGCACTAAACATATGAAACAGTCATTAATAAATTAGAAAAAAATACATTTGTGAAACTTAGCTATCATGAGAAATCATTGCTTTTAAATAGACAAAAGCCATTTCACAATTCTATGAGAGATAATTTTAACAGCTAAAAATAACGCTTTTCAGGTGACCAACTGTCTGAGTCTGTTACTTGGAGATCCCAGAATTTTTCATAAAAGCATGCCTTAGCTTTATAACTCTCTGAGATCAGTAACATTGGTCCTTTGATGTAAATATTTGCATTCACAGGCTTAAAGTCAGCTGTTTGCTCAATCTGATTTGGACTCATTACTTTTGTTTTACCAATTGCAAGCAGGAACACAGGAAAGCTAAACAGTCTTTAGAAAGCAATTCTGTGTCAGAGAAAGAAGCTGAATTCAAGACATCTAACTCCAGGACTCCTGGAAGTCCTTCACTTCTAGTTATAAAATATGAAGTAAGATTATCTCAGCTTTTTTCTCCTCTTACACACTTTAAGCATTGCTTTCCCCAGGTGCAGAATCTATAAAAGAATAAAATATGAGATATTTCAAATGGTTTATCTACAATGAGTGGTAAATCAATGCTAAAGTTGTTATATAACGTTGCACACCTTCAGTCTAAAAGTTGCTGCAATAATGTCTCTAAGATGCCTGGAAATACAAATGGATACTATCTAGAAGTCAATGAAGCTGCTGAACTGAAAGAGTAACCTTCAAGATTGGATCAATGTATCATGCAGCATTATAAACATGATCGTTGTAGCCTTTCTATCTGACATAGGCCTGTACTAATCAGAAACAGGAAAACAAACAAGCAAATATTTAGTAGCACAGAATCTTTTTTGAGGAAAAAAAAAAAAAATGCACCTTTTTAAACTCCTGTTTTGAAGCAGCAGTAATAGAAGTGGAGACCGGGCTTACAAAAAGTGCCTGATTCAACACACACTCCCAGAAATGTGTCGAAGGGCTTAACTGTCTTTTAAGAAATTAATATTATAGGAAATTTCAAAGAGGGACAGGCTGAGTCATGAAAATAAAGCAATACTTGGAGAATACATTCTGCTCTTAATGTGAACATTTTACATCACTAGGGTGTTGCGCATTCTAGGCCACATACCACGAAACAAAATTAATACCTGTCAGAGTCAATGAGACCATTTCTTACAACATCAATGAACTTTGGCTTAGGCTATATTTCAGTCCAGAGTGTGACAACAGATAAAAATGCAAGAGACTATTCAGATATCTAATGTCTGTTCCCACTTCTATCAGTACTCTATTGTATGGCCTGAGGAAACTCGTACCCTCATTATGCTTTAGTTTTCCCAACGTGTAAACATTTCTTTGACTGCGGATTGTAAGGCACAACAAAACCACAAATAAGTGTAGAGACTTGTGAGATAACTTCCCTTTGAACTGGGTTATTTGCAGATAACACTATCATAGACAGTGATCAAAAGATGAGCATCTCGAATTCCCAATGCTGAATAAGAACCAGCTTGCAAATGAAATCCCTGTCACCCGTTAAGTATCTCTTGCAGATACGGTCAATTTATGATGCTGTTCAGTCTAACTTTCATTTCAATATCTCCCTCTCACACACCCAAAATACATTTCACTCGTAGACTTGTCATAAATAATCCACAAAACCACTTTCATAACGTTGGCAATACTGTTAATTAAACATTAATATCTAACCAAATAAAACACAACTGAACCAGTACTAAAGATGCAACTAATAAAGCAGGACTCTTCATGACAGTATCATATTACTGTCCTTAAGGTCATATACCTATATAAACATTTTTATCCTGTTACTTACAATGTGAGCAAATAAGAAAGCAATATTTTATACATTCACATTTTAGTGGTGTTGTTCATAAAACTTACAAATACTTAATGACAAAAATCCTGTTTTCATTATTGTATATACTGTGAAAAATACCCAATCATTGTTAACGGATATAGCCAAATTTATCCTACAGGAGGAAGCTCTAGTAGAGAGGCAATAAAAATACAACTCTGCAAATATTCCTGTCAGAAGTTGGGTAGATATTTGTGCAAACACATAATATACATCTCTTATAGTTAGGCAAAAAATGGTGCTTAGGTATTTGGAAATCATGAAAGTTAAACATAAACACCTGACCAAAAAACAAACCAACCAACAACCCAAATAAAATAAAAATATCCAAGCCAACACCAACAAAACCCAAATATACACAAGAGTTTACTGACTGAACAAGCACCACAGTTTCTTAATGCCACAGCTTCTCAATGTCTTGATCATCCAAAGAGATTCCTTTCTTAAAATGACTGTTGCTTTGCCCAATATCATGATACTTGAATCATTTTTAGTAGGTAGATAAGCTGAAGGTTGATGATTTCAGTTTGTGTTTAAATTGCCTCATACAATATATAAATTCTGAACACTGCCTTTGAATTTAAAAAATACTTCCAAAGAAACCACAGGAAAAGGGAGAGTTTAAAAATAATTCATGCATATAATATTGGTTTTAAAAGAATATAAATTTCATAACCATTTTACAAAACCCAGCAAAGTTTTTTCGTTCAGGAAATTTTATTTTAAATCTGGAAGCCATAAGCTGGATGCCAGTATTTCTTTTTAAGACACAGGAAAAGGAAAATTTGGTGCCCACAAATCCTGTGCTAAATATAGTATCTGTGACCCATAGTAACACCAACTATTTTCTAACTACAAGAAAGATATTGCTAAATCTTTGTAAAGATAGTCACATTCTGCTTTCCACAACATTTTCCATTATTTCAATTTAATCTTGTTAGATAGGCGTAAATGAGATTAGAACTTTAACCATAAGCCTCGATTTAGCTAGATTTACCATAGGTAAAGAAATCACTCCCCATTTATTGCCAAACCCATACACCAAATATTATCATCTGCTCTAGAGACCAAGCACTAATCATATAGAGTAATTGCCAGTTATCTTTATATATACCTGTACCTATATTTAAGAACCTTTCAAAGTGCACTGAAGCATGTGAAATATTTTACTCGTTCTCCTCTCCAGTGACAATAAACTGTGTGTAATTCATGGATAAAGCCCGTTTTACTATATTTTGCTCTTTTTAAAAATCTGATGGTCTGATAAACACATGTACTATTTTCTGCATGAGCCTTCCAGCATCCCTTTTCCTTTCTGATTTGTTTTAGGTTTTGGTTTTTTTCGGTAGTACAAATGTGTTTAAAGATACAGCAGTGCATGGGCAGCTTCGAAGACACGTGCACTTTTATTGAGATAGGCAACACAGAAAAAAAATCTCCTCAAATGCCTTCAGGGAGAATTACTGAAGAATCAGAAGTCCTGATTTTCAGAAGTGTTGGGCACTGGCCAGTCCAGCTAGAGTCAGCTGGAGTACGTATAGACAAGAGAACCATGCAAACACCTCCTGCTTCCTGCTGTCTCTATCTCCCATTCTCATCAGATTTGGAAAAGGCAGAGAAATGCAAATAAAAAAATATTTAAAAATTTAAAAAAATATTTTAAAAATTAGTCAATTACCAGAGTGGAAGTTTAAATGGATGCATTGACATGTGCAAATGGACAACTTTTAAATTGTGATTGATCTCTCCTAAATGTCTATGTGCTCTCACAGGACCAGCACTAATGCACTGTTGACAAGTGTTCCATCAACTGATTTTAAGCTCACTGAGAAACTGGATTAAAAAGATTCAGGCATGAGTCCTGACTCTGTACATCTTCCTATGCAAATGTAACAAAATTGTTCAGGACTCGAGGATTACAGGTTGCTCATTTACTTAACTCAGTATAAACTTCTGTTTTGTTCTGGTTTTATTGTTGTCCCAAGCTGATTTTCTGACAATTCTTCCTTTACTTTAGTCTTTTAAAGCAGAAAGAATTCTGTGTCTTAGAAAAGAGTCTGCTTGCATCCACAAAATGAATCAATGAGAACTTTTGTATTATTATTATTCTACTATAAATAATGACTAAAATCTTTGTGAATCACAATAGCTGATAACAGCAGTGAGGTCTGAAACAAAATAACAGGTGCTTTGTAAGAGCTCTGTTCTATTCAGCTGTCTTTCACATGTGAACATAGGCAGTACCATTCTCATGCTTTGGGATCGAAGAGCAGAGTGGATAGACAGAAAATCACACACAACAGATGCTAGTAGAAAGTTAACTGTCAAAGCAGTATTTCACAAACAATATCAAGGTCTATACTAAAGATGTTCAAATTTACAATTGCCAATATCAAAAAAACAAGCAGACAAAAAAACCCTCACAACAACAGTCCAGTTAATCAATGACAGAAATCAGCTTTGTCACTTCAAGTGCCAATTAAATCAAAAGTATCTGATAGCACTGAAAAAAAAATCTCCTGCTGCAGAAACACACTTAATGCTATCAGATGTAAGTATGGAGATTCATACTGAGCAAGACAGATACAGAACACAAGCTCAAAACCTAGAGGTCATATTTTGACAGAAAGAGCTAAATAACTCCAAAATCTTTAGCTTTGCAAGCACTAAAAAAGGAACCCGATCTCAGAACATTTCTTGGGGTTAGGGACACACAGGCAAGAAGCTTTTGGCAGATTCCGTGTGGAAGAACAACTCTTCTGGTTTTTTAATCTCTCCCTGTAGACGTAAGTCCAATTATACATAACCCTTTGTGAGCAAGCCTCTTTTGCTGCAAGAAAAGCTCCATTGTGGCTTCCAATTTACTCTTAATTTACCTTTCCATTCAGCACAGCGCAAGATGGCAGCTTCAAGCAGCCAGATCTCTCTCTCTTTGTGTGTCACCAAGAGAAAGTGGAATCTGTCCCACAGAAATATACTGGCCTACAGCACTGCTCTGAGCCATCTAAGCAAATCACTTCAGCCAGAGAAACAAAGCTTTTAAACATAGCAACAAACAACATTTCACAGAGAGAGGAAACTGGCTGAAAACAAGTGTGAGCATTGGAGATAGTACCAGCTTATGCAGCAGAGAAAAGAGAAAAATGCATCCAACTACCCCAGGAAAAGATAGGAGAATAAAGGATGGAGTGTGGGAAAGGTACTCAAGATGGGATGAAACTGAGATGCATAACTTGCATGTGAGAAAGCAACATGGTGTAGCAGTTGGCTATTCACGCTAAGATAAAGAGTACATGAAATATAAAGCGTTTTCCTCAAAATAATACTTACTGTACTAATGGTACTCAGAAACTGACAATTAGCCTTGTATTAATGTTTCATTCTGAGTAAAGCAACTGTTTTCCTAAATAAAGGTATTGGCCTCTACAAGGCCCTGCTCATTAATAATCTTTTTTTTCAAACTTCTTTTGATGTGCATGTTTTCTGATGAGTAATTCAATCTACATGGAAGACCCTCATTTTCCATATTGTTCTAGCATCAGAAATACTATTTCAAAATGAATCCTTATATTAGAAGGTCTCACTAGAGATAAAAATACACATTTGCTAGTTTTGCACAGCCAATACCACAGGCAAAAAATCCACTCAGACAGCAGACTAAAGCACCTGCTCTATTTTCTTTGTCTCATAACGTATTCGTTCTATGCAGAAAGGAGCTCAGAAATTCTTCTTGATTCTGGTCTGACATTTGAATCGTATGTTTTAGCACTAATTAAATCTCCCTAGATGTCAATGACTTCATCACATAGCCACATTATTCCCGATGATGATGTGTTTCTTCTTCATGTATTTTTTTTCTTCTCACTCAATCTGTTTTAATTACGGCTTTTTTGAACATATAGTTAACAGATTTTTTCTAATGTTGCTACTTTGAAGAATATTTGAACTGGCCAAAGTAGGCCACTTTGGTTTCTGGTTAGTCATTACAATTATTGCTTCATAACTACTTTAATTTCATTCACTTTCCCCTTTAATACTGCTTGTGTTAAAGACCTGTTCTATCCAGGCAATACTTACAAACTAAAATGCACCAGACTAGTTAAGCTGATGCTGCTCATTAGCATTCTACCATCAAGCTTCTCACTTTCATCAAGTGTAGATTTCACTGTTGATATCTAAAAAAGTCACAGTGAGTGGAGGGTTTGGAGGCAATTAGAACCATCTCACTGAAAGCCTCTTTACTGCTCTGATAACACTAGCATTCTGATATGTTGTTCTTGCAGCCTTTAAAGAAAAAACCCCAAAAGAATGTTAAAATCTTCCATCAAAATTGGATAGCTTCAGGCATACCTTAAAAATCAAAACTGATGGTGTTCTGTGAAGGAATAACTTGCATTTCACACACACACCCACTCTCGATAGCCAAAACAGAGAATCATGACTCTTACCTTATTTATATGCAAAAGAGTATTATACATTCAAGAAAGGCTTTTGGTAAAATGAATTCAAACTACTGTACGGTTTCAAAATATGTTAGTTTGGATTATTGCCACCCATTCTGAATGTTCTGTACAACCTGAATAACTAACATACATTTGTGTGTGTGTAAATATATAGATATCAATATAAAATTAATAATAGTGCCAATGTTTCAGTGACAGTCTTGCTTTTCCTTCATTGTATTTTTCTTAGAAATGCACACATAAAAGCAATTTTACAAAAAGAAATACTTTAATGATATGACCATTTTTAAAATTTTATATCTTTTCTATGCTTATATTTATCCCCACTAGCAAACTTTTGTGTAGCATAACTCTTATGTTGATATTGTCATGTGTCAGATCTCACTGTGATCACATGGACACACAGTTGTCTCCTCCCTTCATCTAGGTCATAGACTTAATCATTCCAGACAGTGGCGGTCAGCTAGTTATGCTTAAGAACTTGTGTTTCAAGATATTTTCTGTTTAAGAAAAGAGACATATATTTCTTTCAACATTGTAAAAACCATTCTAACAGCACAGAGTCATTTATCTCTATCTCTCTCTCATTTAGGAATTTCTACCCACTGGTGGTATACAGATCCAAATCGGAAATATTTCTGAATCCAACACAACTAATAAACATTCCTGCAGTGCCCAAGAGTATTTTTCTTATACAAAGAGGAAATATAATCTATGTTGCTTATAGAAATGCTGGCCTACAGAAATGTAAGTTCTACTCTTAACGTTTCTAGTAAACGTAAGCTGTTCTCTGAACATCCTTTTTCATTGCATGAATAAATAGTTCTCTGCCTTTCATTGTGAAGCGAGAGTAACTTAACTAGAACACATGCAGCAATATTTGTCATTACTAGAAGCAAATGAGAAGACTGGGAAAAAAATTATTTAAGTTTCCATTGTCTCCCTTTCCTTCAGGCTTATTGTCTTCTCCATGGGTCTAATAGAGGGCAGCAAGGTTGCTGGCAAACTCTGAACATGTACAAACATAACACAGTTATACACCACTTTCAAATTGAAGGACTTTCTTACATATCCCCACCCCTCTGTATAACCATGCAGAGAGAAGAAGTATTAAAACGTATGATTTAAAAGGCAGTACAAAGGATGAACTTGACAAAACAAAGGAGAGCCTCTCAGGCACCATAGGAAACTTGACGAACTGAAGTTCTAACTTTCCCAAGGATATCCATGTCTGTTGCTTTTAGACATGGACACTGAAATCAAAACTAAATGTATCAAAAGGAAAAAAAAAAAAACAAAAAAANNAAAAACAGTCAAAGCAAAGGATTACAGAGGAAAAACTTAACTACAACCTCAGTCTGTGCTTATGAAAATAGTGATTAATTATAAACCATGTCTTGTGGCATCCCTAACCAACATAGCCTTGCTGGAACAAATCTGTATACTAGATGAATTTCTAAGGTGAACAGAAGCACTTTGGGCTGTATGCATCTTCTTCCTCTCCTTTAACAAAATATCCCAACTCACTCTAATATCTTATTCAGCACATAAAATTACCATCTCCAACGGGTCTGCTTCACACTACATGAGACATACTAACAAAGCAGGAAGATTCACACAAAAGCCCTTAAAACTCACAGGACAGATTTCCAACTGATGTGAAATGTCACAGCTCCATTGACTTCAAATGGAGCTATGCCATTGTATCCTAGCAGAGGATGGGCCTGCGAGCCTTCACCTATCCAGCAGGCTAACTTATCATTCAGACAAAGCATTGATGTCATCCGTTAGGTTGGCTCTGAAGAGTATATGGAAATTCCAGCCTGAAAACCAGCAGGAAATACATGTTTTTACAAGTATGAATTCATAGCAGAACTGCTGAAATGAAGCACCCTGTTCAGAACAGATTCCTCCACCAGAAATTATACCATTTGGAACGTGCTGCAAAAATGTCTCCTCCAAGGCTCGTCTCAGAAGAGGGACAGACCCAAGAGGTAAGAGGCATTGCAAGAAACACAGGACAAAAAAAAAAAAAAAGAGCATTTTCAGGGAGACGTTTTTTCTCAAGAAGTATCAGACATAAAAAAGAAAATGGCTTAACTGTCAGAACAGCACCGTAAACATAAAAGGGTAAGAAATACAGCCTTATGGAAGGTAAAGTATGTGCTGGGGCTACTTTAAACAACACTTTTAAAACATAGTTGTCAATCAAGAAAAAAAAAATCACAGGCAAAGATCAAATGTTTCTATCTGATATTGTTCTTAATAATTATCTAAGAGCAATTTCAGGCAAAGATTCATGGAAGGAAAAAAAAAATAATCTCAGCTTATTTTACGCACATTGTGGTACAACTTGCTTAGCTGTTCTCCATGTGTAGTCAGTTTGGCACCGGTCCCATGAACCTTCCCTTATTCAGCTAAAAGAAGGCTAAGACATGATGAAGTGTACAAATGTATCAAGGTTTAGGTACCATTAGAGAGAATATATGAAAACTAAGAGGCAGTGCTGGGCAATGAAAAAATTACTACACTGGCCATCATATTTAGAATTGGAACTAATGGTAGGATTTTAACTCCGAGAGAAGAGACAACCTGGAACTGTCTTCCATTTGTAGTATCAGAAGGAAAACCTTGCCTGCTTTAAAGATGGAATTATTTACATTCCTGAAAAGGAAAATTTAATAAGAATCCTGCAACAGTATAAGATTTGCTACTGTTTGACAGTTTTGTGTTTCAAGGGAAGGAATTTGATGATCCAAAAATGATTCCTACTGTATAGGAATCAGAAGAAGGGCTGGAAGCTGAAAGCCAAACAAGTCCTACAGACTTGGTATCATAGATTCAAGAAGTCTAGGTTGTTACTTTTTCCATTTAATTCACTTCACTACTTGCATTTTCATAGTGAGATCTATGTCTTTAAAAAGAGCATAGTGTTAGGAACCCTGAATATCCCAGGGAACTGGAGCTGATCAAAACCTCAAATTTCCTGTTTTGGGTTAAACACAGACTTTGCCAGAATATTTGCTGTGCCCTGGAATGAAAGGGAAGGAACTTTAAAATATACATCTGCACCAAATGCATAACTGTGTCAATTCTCTATTCCCTAAATGAAACAGAACAGGCAGCTCTGACGATTGAGCATTCACCAGATTGTGCAGAGCCTGCTGCTGTAGCTTCAATAGCTGATGTTGAGAGCCAAAGTTCCCATTATGATTCTTCCAAACACTTCCATGGTTTATGCAGGGGAGCTGGAAATAAAGTCAGAGCTCTGAGGACTTTCAGGCTTCTGATGTTTCTGCATTATGGTGCAGAAATGCATACTACCTGGCCCTTGCAGCCCAAATTGCAGAGCTGCTTCAGTACTGCTGCTCCAGGAAACCTAGCAGCTTGCCAGGTGAGTTTGTTAGAAAGTGGACTGGTTTCCAATAGATAAAAATACGATTTTCTTGGGAATACAGAAACCAGACAAAATGTTCCAATTTCAGTTACACAGCATTTTTTTAAGAAATGCTGATTGTTCTTGAATTCTTGACTATCTGTAGCTTATTTCACCTGAAACAGCGAATTCCTTTAAGGATATTTGTGAATTTGAGGGTAAATATAAAACAAATACTAAATATAAAAAGGCAACTAGAAGATTACATACAGGTGTACAGAATATAAACTAATACATGTAGTCTCATCTCTGACACCACTGATTCTTCACACAATTTCTATAATCATAGAATTCCTGGTTAGACATGTGTATGCCTTGTAACTTTATACAGGCTTGCTTCGCACTCTGCACTCTTAAGTAAAACTATTACTAATTAAGATAATTGAGTAATTTGAATTTAATGTGGAATTTGGTACTTCTCTGTGAGTACATTTTGTTTTACTTGGCAATAATTAGTCAAATATTTAAAATTAATAATTCAGAATAATGTATGTCTCCCTAATTTCAAGTAAATTGCTTACAAGTACAATTATTGCTTTTGTAAGCAAATACAATTGAGCCTAATAAAAAATTTATGAAGGCTGATCTTTAGCCTGTCCTGATCCTTTTGTCCAAAGCTATCATAACTTGCTTTTATCCTCAACTAGAGGTTAGCTTGGTTTCTATCAATGACCAATATAACATTCCTCTAATGTAATATGGTAAAATCAGAAATGTCTGCTGAGTAAGATGCAGGGACTTACATTTCCAGCATCTTAAGTTTAAGGCTCAAATTCTGCAGGAATGCCTAAAGGGAATTCTCCAGGTGATTTAGTACATGAGATCAGACAAAATACTCGTAACATCACTTCTGGAATTAAAATCTTATGGCAGACACGTTTTCTCACACAGGGACACTTTCAGGCATCTGTCTGTCATCTGGCCTATTCAAGACCAAACAGTTCTTTTTAACAGTGCTAGATTTTGCCTTCCAGTCATCTCAGATTTTTAACTGCTGTTGCTTAAATCCATACAGAATCTTATTTTCAGAAAGATATTACAAAATCATTTATCTCAATCTTGTGTGTAATGGAATACATGATAGCATATTAATATATGCAATTCTTTGCTAAAATTAATTATTTACACAACTAGTTACCCAGGTAGCATAGTTTCTTCATTTTCTTCAATCAATCCCTAAATTAATTTATTTTACTCAAATGAACAAGATAGGTATAAATAAAACATATTCAATTTATACTTTCTATAGGAGCTGTCTTCATTTCTATTTCTAAAAATGGCAGAGAAGACTAACTGAATCAAGGCAGGCACATCTCTCACAAATTTACTAAGGCTCAGACTGGTCAGCAAATTGGCTATCTGTTTGAAACTACAGGAGAGAATGACCACAAAATAAGGGACACAGGATGAAAATCTTAAAAAGTCACGAAGGAAACCCTGGGACATGCAGAATTAGATGGAGATCCCAGCAGAGGTCTCAGGAAAACACAAGATCTTTTGGCATTGTATACTGCAATTATTCTATATACCTTGCAAATAACAGGTTCAGTATTTTCATTCACAGTAACTTAAAACCAACACTTAGAAGAAAAAAAGTTATTGTTTGTGCTTGCATGTCAAACAATAAAGACATCTGAACACTGAAATTTATCCTATCTTAAGAGATTCTGACTGCAGTGCTATGGTGCAAGTGAGCTTCAGGTCCAGAACAAGGTTTGGATTTCAAATGATAACATGTTTTGGTAGTGTTTTCATCAGAAGATGTCTTAAACTTTATACACAAACTTAAATATATGCCAAAAAGACCATATTACAAATATTTCACTCCTACAGTATTTTAGTTTTGTAGATTTGTTGAATATTAATCACCTTTTTTTTACTCTCATTCTTTAGGCAAAGCAAAAGAATAACTGAATGGCTTATAGTAATTTGAATGACGTATGAATACAAATGAATAGACTTCTTCCCAAACCAAAGCAAGAACAGGAGACTGAATAGGTCATAAATAATTTTACCTGTTCCCTATTCCATGATGTTAAATCCAAGTAGCTCAGAACAAGCTGGCTGCAGCTGCCTCTTATGAAACTGCAATATATTTGGTAATTTAGGTCAAAATATCTTCAGGCACAGATTAAATCCAAACACAGGGTTATATATCATTTAAGTATGTCTTTAATCTTTCATATTGCTTCCATATTATTGCAATGAAAGAATTTGGAGCCTGTCTGTAGAATACCTGTGAAAGACCTTGAGAAAGCCACAATAATAGGAAATTTTATGCCTCAATATTAACTATAAATCAATGCACAGCAGAGATAGACATTTTCCAGTATTAAGAAGTGGGCACAAAAGCATGACTTAAGCAGGAATCAAAAGAAGAGGATGAAAGTTATAATGGTGCTCCATAATTAACACAGCTGTGCAATAATTTGATCTTCCTTATAATGAAGCTATTTAGACATGCCCTGAATATTGAAGATTGAGAATAGTACATAATTATTGATTAGTTACAAACCATCAGTGTTTTATGTTTATTTCATCTGACAATAATTATCATACATTTGCACTAATTCATTCATCATCTTTTATTACTGGAACTGAAAGGTAACTAGCACAAAACAGCAGAAAGGGCACTGGGAAGAAAAGCAGGAGTCCCTATAAAGCATAAAATTATTTGCAATATAACACTACAGTAGTGCTCTCTCCTTTTTTTTTTTTTTCTCCTATAGCAGATAGAGGCAAATTATTTTCTAGCTAAAACTTACTTGAAATTACTAGTAAATTGCTCTCTAAAGCATGCTGAAGTGAAATTCGGTAAATATGCTGATGAGATGAATATTGACCTTAGCTCAGTCTTAATGTTTTTTTGTTTTGTTTTTTTTATAAAGGTCTGTAAAATTATTAGTCATTCTGGAATACATTTTCAAAATCATCCAGAAGGTTGTCTTTTGGGAAGTCAAAGTTCCTACGCTACACAACTCATACAACAGTGTTTTGAACACTTTATAAAATGAAGCTGTATAATCTTTTGTGAACTGAAGTTTGTTCCTCAAACACAAATAAGAAAGCTTGCATTTTTACTGATGGATGGTTTCATCAGCTAGTGATACCATCACTGTGCTGTACTGGTAGAAAAACACTGTGCAACACTGCATGGTGCAGGCAGCCCTAAGACAGAGCCAAATGGACAGACACTAGAGAAGCAGATACACATCAGCATGGCATTGCTACTAAGCCTTATCAAAAGACACAATACGCTAAATTGCAATACTAATGTGGTTCTATTTGCAAATCTGAGCTTGTAACTAAATGACACTGTTATATTGTGCAGAAGTACAAACTGGCCTATAGCCATGCTGAAGATACACGTGCCACTCTATTGTACCTTGTAAATACACCTAAAAGGGATCAAACCAGGTAGTGATAAAAAAAAATAAAAAAAAAAATTAGAAGGTATATTGAAGTTATTGAAGTATTTGAACTTTTACTCTCTGAGTATATTTGTAATATGATGGAAAGACATGCAAAGAGCAGTCTGCTCTTCCAGGGGCCCAGATACCCATTCCTTAGTATAGTATTAGTATTCCTTAGGTCCTTAGATACCCATAGATGATAGCAAAATTAGACACTGGTCTCTCTATTGAACTGTGTGGTGTAGACAAGCCAAGGGCAGGCAAAGACATGAAAGTTTATGAGCTAAGTGTCATACCAGAAGCATGGTGAGTGTGATAAATGGCTTGCAGGGTGCAATCCAGAGCTCCTTTATGGGATACCAATGGAGATGTGGTTAGCAGAGCCATGTCCTTGCCGTTATTAATTACATGCACTGTGCATGTAATATTTAGTCTATATCTTGCTTCTCTGGTAGGGTTCGGATTGGCTTTGAAACATGGAAGACTGTACAGTGCAGTTTCTGTATGGTACATTCATGTTAACGACTGATGGTTGAAAGAAGCTCCAAAATTATGTTTATTTCACCATATGCACACTTTGTATATTTTACTAATGAATTTCATGCCTTGTGAGATACCATAGTAAATTATACTTGACTTGTTATATGAGAGAAATGCTGACTGAACTGGAAGACCCTGCTTTACTAAAATATAGGAAAGGCAATTTCAGACCGCTGAGCCTGGTGGCTTATGGGTGCTCAGTAAGAACTTGTGGTAGTGAGAAAAACTGGGAAAACAAGTCTCACTTTATCAAAGTTGCATGGTCCTAGGAAATATTTTCCTACTTTTATACCAACTTTATTCTCAGCATATCTGTCAGACAGATTGTGGTGTTCTTAAGCGTAGGAAAGTAAACAAATGACAAAAAATTTGTATAAAACTTTAACACTCCAGAAACAGCGAGTGGTTCTTTTCATGCTTAAATTTGATCTTTAGGGAGCAATAGGATAAACTCTCACAGAACAGCCTTGATAACAACAAACAGAACTCTTGAATAAATGGAATTTTGAAGATAAGACTCACAGAAAAGCAGGAAATCATACAGCAAAATGCTACTGAATAAATATCTGAACACTTGATACAGCCTCAGAGCAATATACATCACAACAATTTACACTTCTTTTTTTTTGGTTTGTTTCTTTTTGGCAGCTTTACCTGATTTAAACACATTCCAAAAACTGTTTTAAGTCCCAGAGTTCGGTTTAATCATTTTGTATTTAGGATATCCAAAGGAGTACTTATGGTACTTCATTTATTGTGGCTGATGATATACTAGCATTTTCTTAAGCACACACAAACAAGGCAGTGACGAATAGACTGCTTCAATAAAACAAGAAATGTGACTTAATCATTTCTTCCAGCCCTCAAGTTGTGAGTCATGCTGCACAACCTTTACATTCACCTCCCCCTTCGCCGTTTTTCTCCCTACCAAATTAGTCCTGACAAAAAGATCCATCTAATACCAGAAGACCATTCATGCTCCTCTGATTCCTCTTTCTCCTCCTCAGGCAGCTCCCTCCTTCTGTTTCCCTGATTCCCACCCACCAAACATTCTTCTTACTTTCAGCTCCACTGCTAATGATTCCTCCTGAAAATCTGCTAACATTCCTGCTTTGTATCTAGGCACTAGGACATCGATCACCCTCTTGAGAGACAGCCAAAGCAGCCACCCTTCACAAATTTCCCAGGTAAACAGGATACTAAGTCCAGGAAGCATTACATGCCTTTTATACAGGGTGATTTAGGAGTTCACTGGTATCAAAGACAGGAGCTAGCTTATCACCTGGACCTGATTTGGTATTGGCTTTATCTTCATGTGCAGTACAAGGTTTAGATAATGTATTAATGGCCCTGTAACTGGGAAAAAATCCCAAAATGGAAGACAGCTTCTTCCATTAGAGTTAGAAGAATAGTTGGGGGAGTGTGGTAGGGTGTGGGGAAATAACATTAACTTTTGATGTCTGCTTAATATGTAGAAATAAAGATGCAGTTGTTTCCAGTCACTCTTTCTTTTCAATCGTACAAAAAGAGTATATGGCTATAATTCATTCTTTCCTACATTCATTGTTGATTTTTACATTAGCAACTACTGTAGCAACATTTAGTGAACACATGAAACATCGTTCACTAAAAGAGGTACCCAGAGGTTCTACTTCCTAAGCTCTTTGTTAAAGTCTGTAGATTTCCCTCCTATTTATTTTTATATCTTGGCAATAGGCTGGCTTCACCCTATCATAAAAATATTAGTAGAATATGTAAGACATAATAACTGTATTATCGTTGTAATATTTCCTGTATTTGCAGATATTCTAGTTTTATAGCAAGACGATATCCAGTGTAAATTTAAATTCTTTAAATTCTTTCTTATAATTTATGTCTGTTCCAGAAAACTACCAACACAATTCAGCAAAATGTCTGATAAAAGGGTTTTGCAAATTCTTCCGAATTATCAGTCCCCCCAGAGCTGATATTTTCTGCCCCTCTTTTCATCATGCTAGGGAGAGACAGCAGGTCACATCTCTTGCTACACAAATAAATCACCCTGCTGTAGAGGGTTAATGACAATCAAAGCACATTTTAGCATGACAGATGAATCTATTCATCCTTTGTGTTGTTAAATCAGGAAGTTGATTATCAATAGCAGTAGGACACTGGAAAATGCTTACCTGATATTAGCCAGGCAAAGTTAAAATATATACAGCCATTATCGATTATTTTTCATCAGACACCCTGTCTAGAGCTAAAAGATAAACAGAAATTTTATTTTTGCTTCAAAACTCTGCCTATATGAAATAGAACCCTGTTGCGTTAAATGCACATGTAAACATGCACTAGAAAACAACTATAGGTGTACAAAATGACAAAGCAGCATGGCAACAGGAGATGAATTGTATTGTTGTCTTCATTTTTACATCTGAGCACTGTAGAAAAGAGACTAATTCACTCATAATCAAACAAGAAATTTCTGGCAGTCCTTCCCTAAAAGGGAGTCTAACCGAGTTGTAATTACAAGCCACCCCAAACACAACTGAAAGTTAACATGCATCATCCTCTAAATTAACTCTCACAGTGCTATCATGAGCTGTAAAAAAAAAACCCAACAAATTGGACTTGGCTGTCTGGAGTGGCTGAATTACATTTTCTGTTGACCCTTCAGCAACCTTCATTCCAATTGCTAGATTCCCTGACACAACACTTTCAGTGAAACTGCTGTATATACAAATTTAATAACTGAAATTTTTAAAACTGGTGATTTGTTTTTTGTTGACTTCAGGGAAATCTAATTGGGAGCTGTTGATACATTGTAAATTGGGACAGAATTTCTAAGCCACTACTAAATAGTCAATAATAGCTAATGGCTAGTCTGATGGTTAAATGTCAAGAGGAAAAGGTCAATGAGTTTAATGTTATATCAGTTGGTATTAAATATAGTAGCAAATATTTTTGCTGTTGAAAACTATAATTAACAAGTAAACAATAACCCGCTTCCAAAAGAAAAATACTACAAAATACTGACATATCTCAGACAGAATGAGAACAAGGGAATGTGTCCAGTCTTACAAATTAAATAAAAATAACTGGGATGCAATACAGGTATGTTTTACAGCTCTGCAGTAGAGACTTTCTCTCCATAACTATCAAACAAATCAAAAGCATGATTACCATAGTTTAAAAAAACTACATCACCAAGAACTTAAATTATCTTTTCATTTTCCTTATATCTTTCATAACACACAATATTATCACTGTTTATAAATGGTGCAACTAACTTAGTACAAAATCATAGAAGGGAAGGGGCCTTTAAGATAATCTAGTCCAACCATCAACCTAACTCTGACAAATAAACCATCACTAAACTATGTCACTAAGCACAATGTCAACCCATCTTTTAAATACCTCCGGGGATGGTGACTCAACCACTTCCCTTGGCAGCCCATTCCAATGATTAATAACCCTTTCAGTGTAAAATTTCCTCATAATATCCAGTATGAACCTCCCCTGGCACAACTTCAGACCATTTCCTCTTGTCCTATTGCCTATGACTTGGGAGAAGAGACAAACCCCTGGCTCCCTACAATCTCCTTTCAGGTACTTCTAGAGGGCAATGAGGTCTCCCCTCAGCCTCCTCCAAACTAAACATGCCCAGTTCCTCAGCCTTTCTACTTTCCTATGCCTGATGGACGTGCTATTCCTGATATAAACCAGGATGCTGTTGGCTTTCTTGGCCACCTGGGCACACCGCTGGCTTGTGTTAAGCCGGTTGTCCAACAGCACCCCCAGGTCCTTTTGTGCTGGACAGCTTTCCAGCCACTCTTCCCCAAGCCTGTAATGTTGCCTGGGGTTGTTGTGTCCAAAATGCAGGACCCGGCACTTGGCCTTATTAAACCTCATCCACTCGGCCTTGGCCCATTGACCCAACCTGTCCAGGCCCTCCCTGCAGAGCCTTCCTACCCTCAAGCAGATCAACACTCCCACCTAGTTTGGTGGTGTCTGCAAACTTGCTGAGGGTGCACTCAGTCCCCTCATCTAGATCATGGATAAAGATATTAAACAAGACTCGCCCCAAAACTGAGTCCTGAGGGACACCACTGACGACTGGGCACCAACAAGATTTCACTCCACTAATCACAACTCTCTGGGCATGGCCATCCAGCCAGTTTTTTACCCAGTGAAGAGTACACTTGTCTATGCCGTGATTCGTGAGCTTCTCCCAGGGAATGCTGTGAGGGACGGTGTCAAAGGCCTTACCAAAGTCCAAGCAGACAATGTCCACAGCCTTCCCCCCATCCAGAAGGCAGGTCACATGGTCATAGATAAAGATCAGGTAGGTCTTCCAGCTCAGGAGGCTGAACACCCTGAGGGTAGCTGGTCTGACTACTAAGACGGAGGCAAAGAAGTCATTAAGTATCTCAGCCTTCTCCTTGTCCTTGGTTGCAATGTTCCCTCCTGCATCCAGTAAGGGATGGATATTCTCACTAGTTGTCATTTTGTTGATGTATTTATAAAAACTCCTTTTGTTGTCTCTTAGGTTAGTGGCCAAGTTGAGTTCCAGCGGGACTTTTGTCGTCCTAATTTTCTCTCTGTTTATCCTGGTGAGATCTCAATACTCCTCCTGAGATGCCTGTCTCTTCTTCCAAGGATGGCAAACCTTCCTTTTTTCCCTAAGTCCCAGCAAAAGCTCCTTGTTCAACCTGGCCGGCCACTTTCCCTACCCTTAATCTTGCAACACATGAGGACAGCCTGCTCCTGTGCCTTTAAGACTTCCTTCTTGAATAATGTCCAGCCTTCCTGGAACCCTTTGCCCTTCAGGATTATCTCCCAAGGGACTCTCTCAGCCAGTGTTCTGAACAGGCCAAAGTCTGCCCTCTGAAAATCCAAGGTGGAGGTTTTACTACCTCTCTCCTTGCATCACTAGGAATTGAAAACTCTAACCTCTCCTGTAGAAAATCCTCTAGTAGAGGTTCAGTCACAAGGGATCTGCATTAAATGTTTATATGATGAGTACATTTACCACCAGTATCATTTGGGACAGTCCAGAGCCATATGAACCCTAGGCTTTGCCACTATCTTCAGTGTGTCTCCACATCAAACAAAAGATTTGCATATTAACATGCACTGCAAAGACACTCTTAGTGTGAATCACCGTAAGTGTGAACAGGTCACACAAAATATTGCCAATGATTCATCAAACCTTACTAGGTTTCTGATTCAATGGCTGATTCAGATTCCAACCTCTTCTCACATACACAGTTGATGAGAAACATGATAATGCAGCACACATGGCATAAGGATGAGGTCAGCTCTATCTCTGCCTTTCAACTGCTTTTCTCACAACAGTCAACCTTTGTTCCCTTTCCCCAGGTAATTAAGTGCAGGATTCTTTATACGTATATCCTCAGAACTTGCCTGTAAATTGAAGCAATTCAGTAGGATATCGTGGAAAATTATGTCTTTACCATCTCCTCAACCAGGGTCATTCAGTAATTGCTTTCCCTGGGGATTAAAAGTAGAAGTGCTTCGAAGTAAACTAGTCATACCTTTGTCCTGAGACACAGGGAAGTGGTGTCCAGCAACAACCCAGTCTGCCCTTTTGCCTTCAATAAGGTGAGTATGGATTTATTTTAATGCAACTGCAACCATTCTGGCCCTCGGCTCCATTAACAATTAAGAAACAATCATGCAGTGTGCACCCAGTATAAAATTCTCTAGAAAGAAGAAACAAGAATGCTGGTATTTTACTACAGTTACATAGTCAGGCCTACTATAAATACCCCTGTCAAATAAATTGTTATTGGAAAAATACTACATTCAAAGAGGAACTGAATACCAGTTATCCTGCTTGTACGCCTGAATTTTTAAGATGTAATTTCATGAAACCTCAAAACATTTTACGAAGTGAGGCTTTATGGAATTCAATTTGACTTATACCTGACTTTGATCAGTCAGCACACTTACGGTGATTGCCTCCACTGTCATGCTACCTTCCCATCTGACTATCTTCTGAACTAAATGTAGTCTAAAACATCCAATCTCCAAAGCTACCTTGCTATTACGGAATTAAATAGAACATTCATGTTTAATTGCACGTAAATTTGATCATTCTATACTCCATGAGGGATTATGAAATAATCACTTCTCTTTTCCTTTGCCTTGGGGGGAGAGGAGGGGGGAGAAAATCCACAAAGTTTGCAAATTCCATTTGGCACATGCAAAGAAAATTCTAACAGATGCAGAGCACTCTTGGGTTTGCAGTAACTGCAGTATGTGTACAGTGGGTTGCAGTATCTGGCTTCATGGATGAACGACAATTATTAGCAGTTTTGCAACTGCCCTTTCTAGCCCAGTTCTGGTGAAAAGTACATAGATTTATGGAAAAATATAACTACATACTACCATGTGTACATATAATGAATAACAAAGACTAGTATCTGGGTTTAAGTTCATTAAAATTACAAAAAAAAAAAAAAAAAAAAGTAGTTCTTCATCATTCTAACTACAGGACAATGCTCTGTAAAATATTCAAGAAATGTCCAGTTTAGCATATTCTGGGGATTAGAAACAGGAGGCTTCAGCTTCCTTTAAGACATCTGGTTTTCATCATTTCAAAAAAAGGTTTCCAATAAAGATGGAATTTTTCTTAGTCTCATAAAATAGTTCTTTTATTCTTTGACATGGTGGTTTTATGAAAACATAAATAGTATTTTAGTATCATCAGATCATATATTTCAATTCAATAGTTCAGTGAATTTGCCTTATCTAGACATAAGTAAAAAAGTGACTCAAATATTTCTATTGTGGCAGGTTGAAAGGAGCCTGTTATCTTTTTAGGGAGGTATTATTACAAGAGCAATTAAGTACTCCTTTAAGTAAAGATTTAACCAAATTGAAATTTAAAACAACCTTTTTATTTAACACTTCTTTTGCAGCATCTAGTAGACTTTGCTCTGAGATTTAGCGGGTCATTTAATGGAGAAAAGCTTGCTTTATGCAACTTTTATGAACTGAAAAACCCTCTCAATTCACGTAACACATGATATACTATGTGAAAGTGCAGTTATCGACTGTGCCGTTGCAAATTTATTAACCTGTTGAAAGTTAGTGTTGTAATTGCTCCTGGGCCACTGCTTTTTCTGAAGCTAATATAGGCCAGTGGTGTAATTAATTGTGTGCAATTAAAAAAAAAAATTCCAAGGAGAATTCCAGGATTATGGGCATATATTTGTCAACAAACTGGAGTTGGAAGTATAGAGTTAAGTAATCTGATATATCTTGGAGCAAAATTATTTATATGCAATAAAATAGCAGAGAAATAGGATGGCTTTTTCTCATATGTAGCTTGTATGTAAGGCAAAATCAAGGGTATGTACAGTACTATCTTGAGGGCAAGATTATTTTGAAGATGATACCACAAAAACAGGGAAAATGTTAAAAATTAATAGAACTTCATTTTACCATCAGTCTCCAGCTGGCTTTGCTGCAGCTGCATTTGGAATCTGTACTTTCAGAGTTGATGTTAAAGGAGAAAATGTTCTCCTGCCTGGCAGTAGTAGAACCTCACCCAGCTTTTCAGAATAGAAAGAAGGCAATATTATTTCCAAGAATGGTTGGGAAAGGATAGTGTTCCCATGTAGGTAGAGATTTCACTTAATTGCCTCATCTTGGTTGTAAGGTTACTCAAAATTAAATAGTGAAAAAGTTTCCAGCAAAAATTTAATCTAGTCAGATATAACACAGAAATACAACATTTAAAGGATCATCAGCAATGATTCTGTCTGCCTTAGCAATTTGTCAGTTACTTAAGAAACTGTGTACTATATTCAGCCTAACTTTGGGTCACACAAGACTGCGATACTGAAATTGTCTAAACAACAAAAAAAAAGCTTTGCAAATTTAACTGAGGTTCATTTGCCAGGAGTAAAATATAAAGGCAGGTACATAAATATGTTTTCCAGCAAAAATTCACATGCAGTCAAATATCCTTTGCAGTACAGGTGTCTAACTTACATGAAAAGTACAAACTTTCAGGATTTTACCTCACCTCAATTAATTTAGGTTACCACCTTTTTTCCTCCTGTAACTCAGATACAGAAAAACATTTTTTTCCACAGCAATGCTCTGCCCCTAGTTACTCAAATGACCAGACTTTCAAGAATCTGAGTATTTTTTGTCAGGTACTGCTCTGATAACAGAAATCTCATGTCAACATGAAGTATAAATTTAAGACAATGGGATTGCAGAAATAAATAAATACTTGACAGTCTGATTAAGGTATACAGAACCTGGACTAAATTTTATGACAGATTCTCTTAAAAAAAGTTACCTTTAATATTTACATCTTTGTGCTGGTTTTTTTGTTTGCTTGCCTAAATATCTTTTAAAGTATGTACTTCTTTGAGTGTTTTTACAAGAATGCAGGAATTCTTTATCTTCCTTTACCTCTCTATGGTCAGGCATGGATTTGCCAGGGGCACAGGACAACTATGTGAAGATGCATTAAGATCTCATTCGATTCTAAAGCAGTAGCACAGCTCCCTTTTGCACATCCCTGGCACCAAGAATTACATTAATTTTAACATCACTGACAATTGTGAAGTCTCTGTTGCAGGAGGAACTGTTTAAATAACACTGCACAAAAGAGGTTTATATTCAGAATATTTGAACTACTCCACTTATAGAGACAGGGCTGGCAGCAATGAATTAAATGACTATGTGCAGAGTTGTAGTAAGTGCAAGTGTAGCATATCATACCAGCACACTGCAGAACATCCTTGTGACTTTGTCCTCGCATTGCAAGAGCATATTCCAGAGTGGATTTCCTCTTGGAGACTCTGACAAGGAGGTCAACCCAGTCCTCTTACTATTCTAAAACACGTCTTTACAAATACATTCACACTGGCAGGCTCAGCCTTGCTGAATCCCATACTTGAATCATATTAAATCATTTCAAATGTAAGAAGGCATTATTAGGAGTATGTCTGCTTGCTGCTTAGTCTAGCCCCACATTACAGCAGACAGACGTTCAGTGAGTGTTTAATTAGAAGATGCTTATTAAACTGCACGTTTCTGCTGTTTCCAGGGAAAATATAAAAATAGAAACATAGCTGTCAGTCAAGATGCTTATTTTAATACTGCCATTCTTAGTTTTAAAAAGTTAGCAGCATCTGAGTTTAAATATATAGACTCTAGGCACATTCACTATAATTCTGTACCTTATTAACCTTTTGCATTACACCAAGTTCAGTCTAAACTTCTATACTCTGCAATTTAGCTACATTTTCCTTGTCAGCACTTAGAGTGTCTTCAGTAATCTTGCCCATAATCTTCACCCTACTGATGACTCTTTTTAACAGAGAAAGGTTGGGATAGTTTGTTTGGGTTTTATTGTTTGGTTGGGTTTTTTTCCTAAGCATTTCTTAATGGTAAATGAACTCAGAATTAACGTTTTCGGTCTTATGCAGAAGTATCAGGGAATAGGAACAGCTGAGCTTTACACTTTGTTTTTTGACTTTGAAGGGAGGAGAGAAAATACTTGTCACTTAAATTAACAAGCACAAGGTGAAAGGTTGGACTGAGGGGAAAAGTAGGAGAAACTCTGGTGTAGACATCCAGAAGATGATAGAAGACAAGTCAGTTGATGTGAATTAGCTTCCTTCCCTTTTTCTGCTTCCATCATAAAAAGGATCGAGAAAATAGTCATGACTGAGCCATAACTTGTTCTGTGGTTTGCACCTGAGTAGCTGTAATTATCTGCTGTCACACCTCCCTACCAGGCGGATTGCGAAACCGCAGATTAAGCACCAGGGTGAGATGATCTGCACTTCAGTGGATACAGACTCGCTGTACCCAAATATTCCACACGGCCAACAGTGTGGAAGAGCAGCCATCAAATCACAGAAGCTTGAAAAGGAAAAAGAAAAACCAAAATAAAAAAATAAATCCAATTTTTGAAATAATTAAACAGGGGGGAGTTTATGCTATACGCTTAAACTAAGTTACATTTACCATATGCCAAAATTAACCTCTGATGACAACAGTTATGGTCAGCAATTTTCCAATGAAATAATTTTTAATAGAATAACTCAACTAATAGAAAAAGTTTTGATGACATTATTATTGAAAGTAATTATTTGGATTCAGAATGGAATGTCTGGTCAAACAAGGAGAAATACTAAACGCAAAACAGGAATTAGATCTGTTTTAAAGGGCATCTTAACAGATGGAGAAAGCCTAATATCCAGACAATATTCAGTCCTGTTTAACCTCAGGACTTGAACTCCAGTTTCTTATAGCAGATGAGTGGAGCTGACTAGAAAGAGAAATCCTCTGTGGCACAGTGTTCAGCCAGCTATGAAATGGCTCTGGCAGAATCAATGCTACCTAACTCACAGAATAAGTAACCTCCTGGTCCCAAGCATTCCTATCTCAAGGGGAGCTTCTTATGGAAAATTTGGAATAGAGTCAAGTTCACCCTTGAACAGATCAGGAAAAAAGTTTTTAAATCTCAGAAATGTTTACAAAATGGGAAAATCATTCAGCTCTATCCTTATTAATAAACGCTTTTTATTTTATCACAAATGTTTACATAAAGCAAATGCAAAGATTAATTTCAGTTGTAATAAAGGTAAAAAACATAGCTGGGGTCTAAAGACTGACTTTTTGTATTGGATGAAAATATTTTAATTAATTTATTCTGATTAAAAAAAAAATAACAACCACTTGGGTTCATCAAAATTAGCCTAAATAAGTTGTAAAATATTCTAAGAGAACATGAACTCAAATTCAGCTGAAGAAAGAAAGCATAATATGATTCACATTGGGTAAATTTCTTGTTCCCCCTCAGACTGACATATCTAAAAATCACTGAAGACACTGTTTTGATAACATTCATATATCCATCATGTAGCAATGCCAAATAGAAAACAGAAGTATTGTAGGAGCTATCTTTTAACTATCTTTTTGAATCCTTTGTTTGCTTACTTTATCTGAGCCTCAATACGTCAAACATAAATGGGAAAACATCCTAATAAACGATAAAGAGGAGAAGCCACAGTGCCAGCTGGCATGAAGAGGGTGCAAATTTCAGTTTCATTCCAGACAACTGAGAAGTAGTAACAGGAGGATACAACATCTTAATACTTATACATACTCATAAATCCATATACTTTTACACAAATCCACAAGCGATGAATTATTGCACAGTTCAACATAAAAAATAAGTAAGTTTGAAATGGTTCATTGCTCTGTTGAAGATAACAGAATTGCCTTTCATTAAAAATTTTACCCCACAGGACAAAACCAAAATATTATTAAGCCTTTTGGCTTGTGTTACAAGAGCTAAAGCCATGAAAGGACAAGAACTACTAATTCACAAAACTCACTCTCTTTTCAAAATGAGATTTCTGATAACCAAATAATTGAGATTAGAGGCAAGTCCTAAAATAAATATTCTTTCCTCTTATTCAGTTAAAGTATATTAGAACACAGATTAAAGTGATTTGCAGTTCCCACTAAACCAGATGTTCACCATTTATTTTCTCTTTTGTTGCTGGAAAATCTCTTCCTCTGGTCTTGCAATTCTGCTCTCTGCATATAAAGACATCACTACATCCCCATATTCTCACATCCATTAATTTCTTACCAAGTGTTCACCACTGAAAATGGAACTGTTAGCTGAATATGTTCCAACCAACTGACTAAAATTAAGGATCAAACACAACAAAAAGAATCAAAGTTTCTTCATCAGTACAATTTTTCAATGCTGATTTACCATGGTTTTTCTCTTTGCAGGTTCTCTCCTATTTAACCATATGCTTGAGCTCTTGCTTCTACTTTTCCTTCCTGAGAAAACTAGGGTAAAACCCCAAAGCTCAATGATGATACGAAGACAGAATTGCAGAAGAACTTGAGATCATTCACTGGGATATCTGCAGCTGGCACACACCTCTCATGTGAACATAGGAGCCATATGCTTTCCCTGGACCCTGCTCCAAAGGAAATTTTCCAGTCACAGACAGTATCTTAATCTAGAACACAACCGTTTTATTTTAGCTATCATACTGCAATCCCTCCTTCAGAGAAAATGCTTAAATTCTATTCCAGCCCTCTACTATCAGCACTGATATGGAGTGCCCCCATCACGACTACAGAGATACAGCTTGGAAAAAAATGACCAAAGCATGCATGATGAGGAGGTATTAAGGACCTACAGAGGTAAAAATAAAAAAAAAAATTAAAAATGAACAAACATAACCCTCAATACCAAGGGATCTGAAACAGAATAATTCCAATATATGAAAAGGAATGAAACAATTTGGCTTCTTCTTTAAGAAAGATTTCTCTCCCATGTTTCTGTTTCTAAATTACAGTAATTCCATGCCTGCAGTTAAAAGCCAACAGCTATATAGAAAACAAATTTTATTTCTTTTTTTTTTTTTTTATAGAACGGTAAACAGTTGCTTAATTGGACACTCAAAAAGCATTTTTGTCTTCCTTTTCATTAAGCGGCAGTTGTATTTACCAGAAATCTTAAAACAAAGGATGTCTAGCAGAGTACTAGGATCAACATATTTCTTAAACACTTTTTTCTCATAAAAGTATTTTTATTTGCTCTTCTTTCTCTTCAGTACAGATAAGTTGCTTCTGAGCAACAGCAACCGAATTGGGATCTACGCATTTCACTCAATAATTTTAACTATCCAGGTTTGACGACTTGCTGCCCAGTCAACATGCACTAAATAGGATTATTTTTTTTAAATAAAATATACAAGATAATTGCTAGAGTTTACACAATGAATTCTTTTCTTTATTGAAACTGTAAATAGCACTGTAGTTTCCAATGCTAAGATTTCAATCTATTTTCAGTTAACTACTACAAGAAGACTATATTCAAAAGACTTTTGACTAGCCTAGAAATGCATCACTGTTGAATTAAACCCATCAGCGTGTCCATCACAGCAGTTCAATAACTAAACAACTAGCTGTAGAATTTGATTCTAGGCCAGGACAGCTTTTAGATAAAAGTAATGCAAAGTTTCTTACTGTTATGGCTGTGGGAGGAAAACCTGAATCTGCTGCTCAGATGACAACCCAATATAAGAGCAGATTAAAGGATAATAGCTTGGGTTCATTTTATTTCGTGACGTGTGAGTGCCTGGATTGGCCATGACGCACCCAGGAGGTTTAAGGCTCAAGAATGATGGAAGATCAATGCTGAAATAACAGAAGCTAGATTCAAAATATGTCTGGATCAACAAGATCAGATTCATTGGTAAAGAACCATGTACAAAGTAACAAAATACAAAAATAATAAAGCTTAAAAAATATGAAAGCCAGTTTTATACTGCAAAGGTAGAGCACAATAAGAAACAAAAGTACTTCTTTTCTCTACATTTTTCTAGTGTGAATAAATGCACTCTGAACTTAATTATACTCTATGTATCTCATTAGTGCAAAGAAATTGATAAATCAGTGAAGCCGAAGAATGGCAAAATACATAAATATGCAACTTAGACTTCATTATAAAGGAAATTTAAAAGAAGCAAATACACACATAGCATGGCAACATAGTTATGAGGAGAACAAGTAAACAAGAGAGGAACATAATTGTTTAAAATAGTTTAAAGCACCAAAAAAGACGAGTAATTAGGAGTTAGAAGAAATAAAGGAGAAAAAGGTTGCAATGGATATCATGGAACACATTCAAACAAGAATTCTCTTCAGCTTTTGAGTGTTGTCCAATACACTTAACTCTCCCTTTTAATCAAAAAATAATCTGGACAAATACTATGAAGCTGTATACTGGTAAACAACCAGTACTAGCAAGAACGAGTGTACGGGACTGTTTCACCTCTAATTTCTGTAAGGACTGAAGCTTCTGATGGGTAGAAGTCACCTGAAAAGTACTGAATAAATATATGTGTATGACTAGGTCAGTAGCAACAGAGCCATATACACACACAGTGGGGGGGAAGGGGGGTGCAGGAAATGACAGAAATCATAGAATCATAGAATGGTCAGAGTTGGAAGGGACCTTAAAGATCAGCAAGTTCCAACCTCCCTGCCATGGGCAGGGACACCTCCCACTAGAGCAGGTTGCTCAAAGCCCCATCCAGCCTGGCATTAAACACTTCCAGGGACGTGGCATCCACAACTTTNGCCCAGGAAAACATGTATTATGGGAAACAGAAACAGATGATCTATTCCAAATAAATTCCACTAAGTGAGAAATGGTCCTATAGAAACACGTAGAGTATCCCAACTTCTGTGACAACGTTTACTAAAGGGAACTTTCTGTCTTAATTTCAGATTTGATACATTTTTCCTTTTATGAGCAAGAATAGCACCAATTAGGTATCACATATCACAGAACTACAGGGATATTAATGATCAACTTATAAAGAAAAAGACAAAACCAAACCTCTGTTGATCTCAGTGAAGTCACCAGAATCCTCAGCAACTGAAAATCAAAATTCAGGATGGGTTTTGGTTTTTTTACTTTTTTCTTACTGTTACAGTCACATGAATTTTGTTATATTTTCTAGGGAAAAAGAAAAAATTATAGATTCTGGAAAGGGAGGGGGCAAAAACCACCTTAGCTAACACTGCAAGTGAGCTAATTAGTGATGTACTTTATTTGAGAATAAATCTGTCAACAATATTAACTTACAACACAAACATACTTCAAGCAGGCTTAAGAGTTAAAAGTAAGCAGCTAAGAAAATATTGAGGGCAGCTACCTCTCATCTCTGAGGAATGACTCACGTTCAAAAGATGCTAACATATTTACTTTTAATTAGTTGCCATTTTGATGTCAGCCTCTAGATACCATGAAAGAGGATAGAGCATTGATGGGTACATATGACAAAATGCAAGACTTCACCTTTCCTTCCAGGTTTCCTAATCATCTTTGTTACTTTCAGAACAGTGGGTGAGATTCAAGAAAGTAACAAGCTCAAAAAATCCCCAGTCTCCCCCAGTACAAGACTTTTTTCCTCTTTACAGCTGCAGTGAGGTTGTTCACTAAATAGCAATTCAGGCTCTAGGGAATAAGTACCACACTAAGCCTCGCTTGGAAGGGAACATAGAGTCCCTAAGGTATGCCCCACAGGCTTAGAGAAGAAACACAATGCTGCAAGCTGCCAGTGTTAATATTTGAGATTCTGTTGTTTTTTTCCCAGGAAATGAGGTAAGTCAAGGAGAAACAACATCTGTCTGAGGCAAGAACACACACACATGTTTAAGCGCTTTTTAAGGGTGGAGAATGAAAGAAAGGAGTTCTTTCCTTTTGACTTTTT
Organism: Thinocorus orbignyianus; assembly: GCA_013400375.1. NCBI lineage: Eukaryota > Metazoa > Chordata > Aves > Ciconiiformes > Thinocoridae > Thinocorus > Thinocorus orbignyianus. The sequence continues at coordinate 485,209 of VXBW01006629.1, read as the reverse complement.
TAAGCTCTCCATGGGTCTGTATACTGTTCAAGCTATTAAAAGACAGACTGAGAAAAATAGCAATCAATAGTGTCAGCTAAAGGTGACAAACAGAGCACAAGGTACTGGAGGGACACACTGTGAAGATGGTGGCTGGGCAGTGATCAATTGCATCTGGCGATGAAGACAGACAGAGGGAGCAAAAAGAGGAATCGATCCAGTCTACTACATCTACAGATATAGGCACCTGGAGCAGGTAGCATGTGACAGACGGGTTTAGTCTGTCAATAATTCATACTGCTTCACTGCAAACTTTTAACAAGAGTCCGCCTTGGAAACAACAGTATTGACACATGTTGCATAGTAGAGTTTTACTAAAACCTGGCACCTCCAGTCAAAAGCAATTCAAAGCACACTACTCAGGATCCAGTCACCTTAGTCCTTCCTGCTGGATGAGTTTTAGGCCAAACTAAAAGGGAATTTTAAATATTGGCTTTGACAGAAAAAAATAATAGAGAAGCACTTCCAAAACTAGACAGAAAGAGGAAATCAAAACCAATCCTTCTTTCTTAAGCGGATCATTCAATCCAGCTCTATATCATTGAAAATGCTATCCTCACATTTGGCCAGAGTGCATGGTGTGATTTACTAATTAATTCAGTTGATTATAAAGGCCCAGAATCTAAGTGGAAAGAATGATCTAAGATATCTGAAAGCAAAGGCTGCAATTGTGAGATGCTTCCTGGGCCAAGGGAAAATAAGGGTGCTATTCACAGCCCAGGTTGTACACAGCAGCTAAGAGAAACATCCTGTTTTACAGAAATGTCACTAGTAGGCTAGTATTTAGAAGTGAATAGGGCTCAGCCTAATCCAGTTTTTCCTAGACATTGAACCTAGACATTGAACTATACCAAGTGTAAAGGTAAATATGAAAAACAGGATTTTAATACTCATTCTTGGAAGAGCAAAGGAATATATGACACACACACACAAATTCTCTCATAGGTGAGTAATAAACATCACAATAAAAAGGCGATTTGTAAAAGGGCAATTAAGCTATTTTTTTTTAATAAATGCTTTACTGCATTTACTGGAGTTCCTGAATTTATTAACTCAGTATCGTCATTCTCAGGAGAAAAGATTTATCCCTCAAGTAAAATGATGTCACAATTGTCAATTAAATTTCCATTCATTTATTTCAGATCTTCTAAGCAACATTTAATTTAATTGGTACTTTATTTATTGTGATAGTCTATGTTATGCAAGGTCAAGCATTTGATTAATTACATCTTCACCACTGAAGATGGAAATAAAAACTGGTGTTGGCTATTATAACAAAATCCATAAAGGTAACAGCAGAGTCTTTACTGTATTACAGAAAAAGTAAATGTAGTATTTACCAAAACTTAGGCACATACTCACAAAAGTTCCAAATTATCCTTCCACAAAAATACTCACATATTTAAAGATAACAGGTTGGTTCAAGGAGTCACACATTTTATTCCTGGTGACATTCATTCTAGACTGTCATTTCTGCAAGAAGTTGTCATTGCAGTGTGAATTGTCTTTCAAACCATACGACTCCTCTTCCTGGCTGCTGACAAAGGCTCTGGTAAATTTTGTGACCCTCACATGAGACACTACATGATGTGCACCTAAATCTGGCTTCTCGAACAAACTGTTTCAGACTGTTGTATTGAAGAGTTTGTAATGCATCTGTCCACTGCTATTGCTGCTCCTCCTCCCTCTCTTCTAAGTCCAAAATTGATTCACAGTTATTAATTTAAAACATGTTTGGTTCCCTGTGTTTGCTTAGTCCATATTATATAACTTCTCCCAGAAGAGCATGCTCTACACAAGTCCTTAATTTGATACAGAAAAGTTCATACTACGCTAAGCCCCAGGTTCCTCCTACTATAAAACAGGTCACTTGGCTGCTCTAGTGAATTCTCTGGCAATAATTCAGAGAGAAAGTAGAAATGATTCAGCATTCACCAGAGCCCTAAACCTTTCAGAAATCTGTTTTCCAAAGCAATTTCTGGTACCCTGACAGCTATACTTAGGCTTTCTACAATGCCAACAGATAAGTACATTTCCAGCCTCATTACAGTGTTATCAACAGAAGCCAAGCATTTAAAATGTTTTATGCATTGGCTGAACAATATTTTATTTTAGAAGGAGCAGGTAAGATTTATTTCATCACAAATCAACATTAAAGTAAACAAATCAACAACATCATTCTATGCTGTAAGATCAAAGCAAATATCAATTGCTACATTCCACTGCTGCCTACCAGTAATTAGTGAAATTAAACAAGTTTATTTTCTCACTTTCATTTTTAGTGATTATCCACCATTTCATTAGTTCCAAATGTAAAAACTTGTTTAAGCCATGATTCCTGTCAAAACATAAGATGGTAACAGTAAGCCCTTGCCCTTAGATGAGCACAACAGGTTTTCAGCTTCTCAAAAATAACAGCAGCTGCAATAAAAACTACTTATGGTTGTTCGTGCAGTATGGTACATAAATCTTAAAATGTTCCATGTCATAGTCAATCCATAATGAATTATCCCTGCTTCATTAAGTTTCAGATGTTTTTGCAACAGTGTAGGAATTCCATATCTTCCTTTACCTCTCTATGGTCAGGCATGGATTTGCCAGGGGCACAGGACAACTATGTGAAGATGCATTAAGATCTCATTCGATTCTAAAGCAGTAGCACAGCTCCCTTTTGCACATCCCTGGAACCAAGAATTACAGTTAATTTGATCCTTTTGGGTGTTCATCTGCAGTTTTCTTAAGGCCAACATAATTTGCTAATTATCTCCCTTCTCCAAATCAGATCTATCTAAATTGTCAGCTTCTTACCATTCAGAAATTCCCTTGTCCAAAATGACTAGTCATTTTAAAAAAGAAAAAAACTAACCCCAAAACACCCCCAAAAAGCCAACAACAAGAACAACAACAAAAGGAGAAAAAAAATTATCACTGATTTACTTCACAGGACCAAACTAACTGGGAACTCTGTGACTTAAAAGTCTAGGCAAGAGCCAAACTGTATAAATTTCTAATGTGCTCCTAAATAAAAAATAGGTGATTATTAAATTCTTATCAACTGTAGTATTGTTTCCACTGATATGTTTCTACACACTTTATTTTCAAGAACATACTTTTAGAGCCAGATTTTTGTAAAAAATCTCTCTTACAAAAATCTTCTCTGAATAGAACAAGGTTGTTCCCAAAGTAATTTAGTGTGTACATGTGCAAAAAGGAAAATAATGGACAGGAATTTATGGACAATTTAAATAATTACACCTAAACACAAAAATTAGCCTGTCATGTACAGAATGAAGTTGTTTAAAACGCATTTTTGCAAGTTGCACTCTGATAAGGGAGACAGACCTTTAAAGGACGGAATTCATCCTAACGATCCACCTGAAAAGTATTTTTTTAATTCAAAATTATAACTTTTATAGAGAAGTAATGGAGTATTTCTTTCTGATAAGCCCCTTCACAGAACAGGGATCAGTATGCAAATTACCGTTATTTGCGCTAAGTGGTTTTCCATTAGAATGGCATTAGTATGAAACATTTTCTTTTTCCATTTCATCAAGACATTTCACAGTATTTCTGGTACCTTTAAGACATGGTATATTAATTTAACAAAATTATATATAATCTTGGGTGTATTATGTATGCTTCATTTACTTTTTGCAGCGTGCATTATCTTATTTTTCATGTTTGAACCTGTCAGTTGATAACACAGCTGTGTCTCCTTTCAGAAGATCAGGTTTCAGATCAGAGAAGCAAAGTCTAATTACAATAGTCATTTGTGAAAAATCAAGGGTTTTATTAAATAAAAAGATGACACAAGCCCTTGTGTTTAATAGTCCAAATTCTTTTAGGTAAAAGCTTTCCCTTTCTCTCCCTTCTTTTCTGTAGTTTAACCAGTAACACAAGTTAACAAATAATTGGGTTTTTTTTACCCAATTGTAAACAAAGGGTGCTGGCACAAACGTGCTGTGGTATGAATGATCAGTGGCACCAAGAAGAAATGTTGAAACTATTCTACATGTATAGCAAGCTTTTATCTGTGTCTTTTCCATAATGACTATCCAAAGCTACTCACACACAGTTGTGAACAGTGGAACACGACTCCAAAGGTAATCCAAAGGGCATATACAATCATCAGAGCACATACTGCATCACCCCTTCTTACGGATCAAAACTTGTATTTTTACCAGCTTTTGTTTTAGTTGCATCATCTGTGAAAATTACTTAATCCCCTATCCCACCAAGTATATTCTTATTTCTTGACAATTTCTGTGGCTGTGCAATGAAAATAGATATGTAATAGATCTCAGATAACCTTTTTCTTTGATTCATTTCCTATTAAACCCAAATCTTTCCCATATTTGTTTTCAAATATAGCTGCACAAACAACTGTACCAGCACAGCTCAGAAGGACGAAAGATGCATGAAGATATAAATTCTGCTAAAGCTGACATTCCTAAAGAACGATGTCCTCATTAAATGACTCAACCATGAGAAATGGTTCACATCAAGGACCCCTTTACAGTCTTGATGTTCCAGGCCACTAGAAAGGTCATTTTGTAACCCTGTGTCAGTGAAGCTTTTAGACTCTTCACTTTCTTCACACCATGGTATCAAGAAATCATAAGAAGTGTTTTCTTACTCCTCTAATCTCTAATAGTATCCAAGGATGTGAAGCATCTGCAACCTGTAGCGAAAAAAAATCCTCAAGAAACAAATGAAAATGTACAGGACACCCTCCAAGACTCAAATGGTGCCACTACAAAGGTACACAAGCTTTTTGTCTTCTACAATCAGTGTACACATAGCTTACTACACAGACAGAAAAAGCTAGTGGAAAGTCAGAAACAGAAAATACAGAATCAAGCACCAGTTTTGTTACTTATGAAAACATAAAAAGAGGGGAAGGTGTTTTTTTTTAATACCTCCACTCTGTCAGCTGCAATCACTTCCACAGTAACGTGCAGTGATCTGCACTAGTAAACACAGCACTTAACACTTCTGGATTTAATTAGGAAAAAGAACCTTTTCATTTTGTAATGTTATAATTTATCTTTCCATGTCTCAATCCCCTGACTTTTCAGAGAAGTTTAAGAACAGCCCAGTGGAAATTTCCAGCACACAGGTTGTGAATCAGAGTCTTGGAGGTCTATATAGGACCCAGTAAAGTCTACAAATAAAGATTTTTTCATTATGCAGAACTCTTTAAAAATCACAAGACTGGAAAATAAGAGATATCCAGTGACATATCTCTGGTAATTACCTGCCAGAAAAAGTTGTGAGAACTATCAGTGAATATGAAGAAAAGGCAGAAATAGCAATTATTCCACGGGAAGAGATGGACAAGGAATAGCACCATAGTATGAAGATAATGTCAAATGAAGTAAGAAACTAGTGAAAACTTGTGCTATCGAAAATGCAGAAAAGTGAAAGTGGCAAGCGGGATGAAGGAAAAAATATTCAGAATGATGAGCAAGGAGCATGTTACTAATTATTAAAGTGGAAATCCCTGCATTAGCAGCCACTATGGACAATTAACTACTGGTTTATTATTTATTTTCATTACCTGACCAGAAGGCAGTCCACATTAAAAAAACATCATTATGTATAGTAACATCAGGTTTCAAGGAGATTAGCTCTTCTATAACCTATGTTAACTAGTTTACAACAGCCATAATGTGCTTTTAAGCATGTTGATTCTGCGGCTGCCGAGAAACTGGTTTCTCTTCCTCAGCTGACTATTGATTTCCTATCAATCCAAACACTGTTTCACTTTCTCTTACATGTTTTCCGTTATGTTTCAAGATAAACTTACAAATACAGTATGCAAAAGTGATAAGTTTTTTGCGTTTTTTCTTTCTTTCTTTTTTTCCCCAAATAACAAGATTACTATCTAAAAGGCCCAAACTGTTTAGTCCTTTTTCCAACAAATCTCCAGGAATCAAATATCCCATTTGCCTTATGTTTCGCAGGTTACTCACACCACTGTGACCTGCACATAGAAATATCACCAAATCAGAAAATTAAACGGACAGTGCAAAGTAGAATTGTGTCTGAGATTGTGAGTTTTGAGTTAAAACACTTTGTCCCAAAACACTTCCTACATCTGAATTTGTTTCAGTGAAAGAAGTGGTCATGCATTTCAGAGAAGAATGTGGCTCATAAATATTAAAACAAAAACAAATCAGTGAAGTACAATCTTCACAGAATCTAATTCACCTCAGACAGTGGAGCAGGGATCAATCCAAATCCCCATGGGGGACAACAAGTGAAAGAACCGATCCTTCCACAATGAAGAGTTTGACTTGATTTCAGTCAGCATCCATTGCTATCAGCTGGCCTTAACATCTCATCTAGGCTTAAATCTCTGGATAGACTATCTACAGTACTGATCTGTACTCATTCACACTGATGCATTCACACCAGCACCAATAGGCAGAGTGACAAAAGTCTCCAGCAGATGCAGTTAGAATCACAGGAGAGTCATTTTATTTCAATCGCTTATTCCTCCACAAGTAACTTGGCCCAAAGTCCTCTGTTCTTGTCCTTCAGTGATGTGGTTCCGCTTGTATGACAACCTCACCAAAATCCCCCTGTGTTGGCATTGAGAAGGATGGTATAAGTGAAAGGAAAAAAATCCCACATTATATTTCAGAACAATCAGAAAAAGTCATGTCAGCCAGTAGTCTCATATAGACAAGTGCCATTCATGATGTTACCATAAATGAATCTCAATTTACTTTTAGAACAAACAAAAGAAAGGTGCAGATGCAAAAACTTATCTGGAAAGGATACACTGAAAAGTAGGAATGTGACAGAAGAAACATTGTTTTGCATTAAGACAGAAAAACACAAAGCTTCATACAGGTACACAGTTGCAAAGTTGGAGAGAAGGAATGAGAGAAACTGATGCCATGTTATGGATCAATCTCACGGTATTTCACCAAGATCCAGAACCTATTTATTAGCCAAAACCATTCAATTAGCTCAGAAAATTAAATTTTCCTGCAATAGGCCGGCCCGTCACTGAAAATATTAAGGAAGAATACATCTGAAATACACACAAGTATTTTTTGGAATAGAACTGAGGTCATTAAAAAAAAAGTCATAAAAACAAGACTTATCAACTAAGTTCTTCTGCTTGTCTGGTTAATGTCATAACAACTCCTTTGTAAGAGTTACAAGCTCTCCAGCCACATAATTGTTTGTTTATATAAAACGAGGCCATAGTGATAGGAGATACTACACAAAAGGGCAAATCCACAAATTTTCTTATGATACCTTACTTTCAATCAAACGATTTGCTGCTGCCAAAGGCAAAATCCATCTCCCAAATCATCCCAGGCCTGAACTGCCTTTTTTTACTTTCCAATATCCCTGCTACTTGCCTGGTTTCTCAGTAAGCCCGTTCAGCTAAATAATAATACACGTTTTAATGTCTTTTTCTTCTAGCTTAGGAAGAGTAGCAGGCTCTCCAAGGGCTAGATGAGCACCAGAGCTCACATAACAGATTAGGTTCACAGGAGTAGGACAGACGAGAAGTCTAGTCCTATCTTCAGTCATGGCCTAGTAGACACCTCTTGAAACTTCCTCTGAACTATACTGCCCTGAGGCAAACGCAGTGTGACAACATTCAGATAGAAGTCTCTATTCCAAATTAGAGAGAACCAGGATCTATACCCCAGCAAGTTATTCTTCCTACTACAGATCACTTCCACAGTGAGTGAGTCTGCCTTTGAATTATCATGCCTTTCTTACTGAATTTAAGAAATGTCTTCAGTAAAATCTTTACCAAAATAGTGCAGTTCTGCAAAAAGGTTTGATCTTACTAGATTAACAAGTTTCACTTCTCAAACACGATATATATATTCAAAAAGTCATTGCCAATTGTCTGTAGGATTTTTGATTCCTACTGTGGAGTAATTTATGGGGAACACATGACAGCAATTAGCTGGAGAATATGTCATGCAGTACAACTGAAAAAGTATTTCTATAAGAAGATACTAAATTTTACATTACTGTTAAACTCTGAAGTCCAACTACTACCTGGCAATTGCTCTTTACAGGGAGAGTAAATGGCTGATTACTCATGGTGGATTCTTGCTATCTTCTAGACATAAATGTCCCATCATCATTACATTCCTCTGCTCATTTTGAAATAATTATGGCACTTAAGCAGGGTGTTTTAATACATAATCCTTTTCCTGTTTGTCTGTCACTGCTTCTTACTAAGCTGCCTCTAAGAGCAATAACTGAACCATATGCTCCTCTAATTTTGCACTCCTCCAAGCAAACTGTCTTGTAATGACAGAGAGGCAAAGAGGCCCCAGTTACCCTTACTACAACGACCATGGGATGATGCCCTTATAAGTTGGGAGGCAGCCTAAATTAAGGACTGTGTAATTGTCTGGACTGATCTGGTTGCAAAAAAAGGAGCATGAGCATTTTAAAGAAGCTGGAAAATCAACCAGTGTTCTGTTGAAGGTTCCTAGAGAATGACTGACCTTCTCATCTAGGCATTAGAAACACATCTCCTTCTAAGTCTTGAAACAACGTTTGACATACTAAAAACAGAACAGAGGTATAAGCAGGCTGAGTTGGGCTCTTCTTCTGATTTGAAGAGGGAAAAAAAAGGAAAAAAAAAAAGAAACATTTCTTTCTTACTGTTTAAAAAGATTTGATTTATAAGCTTCATCTAAGAAGGTTTCCACAAGAAACTACTGTTTCAGCCAAGATACATATTATCAACAATAACATAAGCTTTTTTCATAAATATATAAAAAAACATTAGTTACCCAGTAATGTGCTCAAAATACTGCTGCTAGAATGTGACTGTTACTGGCTCTGAACTAGATTTGCTAGTTTGTGAGTGACCCAAGCATCCATCCATCAGAAAGGATAGCACAAAGACAGAATAATTCTCTCCCAGATAATTCTATCTGCCTTAAAAACAGACCTCAAATATAAACATGAGTGTCACTCAAGTCAGAATCCAAAAACTATTAAGAAGAAAAAGTGGAAATATGAAAAAAAAAAAATTTTAATCAGCTTCCTCACAGAGGGAAAATAATCCTTGGAGAAATCTTGTAATCTGTCATAAGAAATACAAGAAAACTCATAATCAAGAAACAAGTGACCAGCTCTATTACCCAGGTCTATGTTCTACATGACAGAATCCAAGAATAGAGTGAACACGTCAAAAGATAATCTACATCAGTTTTTCAATTGGTTTGATGGATCACATGACTTTTGGGACAGAGGGGGAGATCTGCAGGCACAGTATATATCTCATGCTGTCTGGAGGCTGAGAAAGTGAGGGAAAAACAAACTGGTACTTTACATACCAGCCCCTGTAATTTTATCGCTTTTATAAAATCATACATTTTGTTGCAAGTTTCATGACACACCAATCAGGCATGGACAACAGTCAAGAGCTTGAGCCCCAGCATGTGGTGTCATTAGTCATCTAGTTATTGTACTTTTTTGCATGCATAATTGACAAATTTTTGCATTTCTACAGATGACTTTTTGAGGTTTTACCACCTATTCACAGCACTTTCACGGTAACTACAACACAGTCTGCTTCTAGTGGTTCTCCGCTCCCCCTCCTTCAAGAAAGATTGGCTTTACCTGAGATATCTCCATTAGACATGCCTGCTCCGTTCTTAAAAAAACCTTCAAGGGCAGAATAATCTATCCCATAGATATCCTAAACATTTCCTGTCATATTAAATTTCCCTTTATGCAATCTGAGCCTATTCCTCCCTGTCACAGAGCTGGACACTGATATTTTACTTCAAATTTCTTTGCCTTAAATTTATTCAGTAAGATTTTTTCTCTTTAAGTACTCCTAGATTGTCCTCTTGGATTTACTGGCAAAATTCCCATTCTCTTCAGTAATACAGTATCTGGACCCATGACAATAAATAATACATTTTAATCCAATATTTCTTCTCTCCTATGACAAGCTTTCCAACAGAAAACAGGTTTAGTAAGCTGGCTGAACCACATGATATTCATCCAAGACATCTAAAGGAACTCAAATATGAAACATCTGTACAATTGTCAACCTTTTCATTAAAACTGCCTCTAAATCACATCAAATGTAATGCCCAATTTTGAGAAGGGTCTCAGATGGTTACAGAGAACAGGTCAGTCAGAAAAACTGGCGGACTTAGTGGGAAAAGGAGTAGGAAATAATAAAATTTTGCATATGGATATATGGACAAAGGTTATACACCAAAAAGACTGTTATTGGTAAAATTTTGTCTCACAAATATATTGAAGGTACTTGAGTGACTCTATATAAAAGACAGATCAAGATTTCTGCAAAACTTTTAAAGAAATTAACTCAAATTACCAGATCTGGTCTTTCCAGATAAACAACTTGTTAAGGAACCATGAGAATATACAGTGGAAAAGTTATGATGTTTTCCCTATTTTGACAGGAAGACTTACGTTTTTTCAAAGGCTTTCCTACAGATCCACTGGATATCCTCCTTATTTCAGAAACCAATGAATTTTCATTTTTTAATTAAGTTTACTTCTACCAAAATTTTTAGGAAAACTGATTTTTAAAAGACAAAAACACTTGGGGAAACTGATTTTTAAAAGATTCGGAGAAGGCAGCAGCTTTTTTTCCTTAAAAATGATTGTTATATAGAACTTGCACCACGAGAGAGGGACTTACCATCAAACATTGACATAAATTAGTAGATGTTACGAATACCCTTCCTACTAATTGCCAGGAAGCACAAGCCCCCAGTTTAAGAGAAATTGTTCGAAGATTAAAGGAAATCTTGCCTTCTGAATTGCTGATACAAATTCATTGCATTTTAATTTTCCCCTGAGCACAGTCTTGCATTCCAGGTGGGGAATTAACAGTCTGTATGTAACTTCAGTGTTTACCCAGTTGTCAAAATATAAGGTTCCTTCACATAAAAGGCAGTAAATAGCACGTAATTTCATCACCTGCCTTATCCAATTGTAAGCTCTTTATACCGCTATTATTTTTATAGGTCATGAAAATTAGAACCTCTTGGGACTTTGAGACATCTTATTTGAAGCATTACATAAACCTTAGAATGATCAGGATGCACGCTGACTACTATAAAAGATCTGTGCATGTTCACAAGCAGATCGGTTACCTGCAGTTCATTTCTAAAGTGCAAATTACATCTTAAAGAAGTTGAGATTTTTTAACTTAACTTTATTATGATTTTTCTTTTTCATCTTATTTTTATCTTATGTTTGTTTCAGTCAAAACCCCTCTAATAGCAATTCACCTAATATTGTTCGTTTATATTAATAAAATCCTGTATAATATGTAATGGTATATTATCAATCTACATTGTAATACACAAAACTTATAAAGAGATCACAAATTATTCTTTTAAACTTGCCATCAGGCAAATTTACTTACCTTCGTAATGTTTGAGATATGTTCTTTCTGAAAATTAAGGCATTTCTAAACAGTAGATTACATTAGCAAGGATTTTTCTCCCCACAGTCATCTTATTTGAATCCTTTTCCAAGTGATCAGCAGACTTTGGAGAGAGTAGAACTGACTACACAAGGAAGAATGTCAGCTCTGCTGCTTTCCTTCCTATAAAAATCCCTTATTAAATAAGTTCACTTTCCATCTTGGTGTTTTTTCCTTTTTTCCTTTCAGTTGTTACAGAAATAGATTTGATATACATTACTAACGTAATAGTACTGATAATTCTGAAAAGGTTATGTGGAAGTTGTACTAACATCAAAAAGTCACATTTGGTGAACTTTATGATAGCTTTTGCTCTGTTGTTGGATGATTCAGATTTCCTTGCAGAATACCAATCATATTTGTAGATTTGTAGAATAAAGCATGAATAAAATATGGAAGTCTGACATTAATAAATATTAATTTACATTTCTTTCTTGAGTGCTATTCCATCTCTGGCAAGTTCTAAGTAAAATGTTAGTAGACTCACTTCACGAAGCTCCATTGACCTCTAATGATCATGATGAAATTTGCTTTTCATAATGTTCCTTCATGGGCAGTTCATAACACTCTACGTTGAATAAGGCTACATTTAGCATGTGAATCACCTTTATGATAGCTACGTATAATTTTTACATAAACTAACTTGGTAAGGAAAGAAGGCATAAAAGTAGGGCTTAGTAACAGAGTTTTAAAATTACAACTGTAGATTCAATTGGTGAGATTGAAATTATTTCAGTAAACTTCAGTATATTTTGTTATTAAAACTACTTGTGAGCAAAATGTGATAATGAGAATTGTTCCTATTCTAAATGCCAATTACACTCTGAAAACTAACAGGCTGAAAATTATTCATCACATAATAATGCAGGCACTACATGAACAGTAAGAATCAAACAGTCTGGACAAAAAGGTACGTATGAAAGTTTGAATATTGATAGAACGTCCACTAGGGTGCAAAAAATACAAAGAAAATATCAGGAAAGATATTCGGGAATCACTAGGTACAGCCATGAGTCTATATGCACTCCTTTCTGCAGTATTGTTCCTAGGCAATAACTAAATAGGATGCGGAAAAGGAGTATCTCAGGTTTTAAAAAATTAACCTTATGGAAATATTTAAAATCCGGTAACACTGTTTAAATATGACTGTGTTAAAGGAAACCATTTTATCTTTTAGGTTTTTTCTCCATAAAACCTTCCAGCTTAATCAAAAAAAAAAAGAAAAAAAAATAAAAGCTTTATAAAAAACTTTATTTGGAGTCAGGATTTATCATAGCATTTGATGCTTATCAACGATGCAACAATTTCACACTTCTAGTTTCTTCCATTTGGTATTTGTGTTCACAAACAAATTATAGGAATTTTTAGTTTTGTTCTGACTTAGAAAAAGAATTATTTTTAGAATGTTGCAGTGTCCCATTAAATGTATATTCAGTTTTTTCTGAAGCTATTCCTAGAAACAGATAACATCTTGGACTTTACTGAATTTCCTCACTTAGCTCCATAAATCAGGGTCTCAGCCCAGTGCTGGAGTCTCAAGGGAACTGCAATCCAATAAGCACTCCTGTGGCAGAAATATTGAGTTAAGGTTGCAGATCTACCCCTCTAATTTCTACTGAAAAGAATGAGGTTAAAAAAAAAAATAATGGAGGAAGATCGGAAGAATGTACTGATTGTGTAGTCAAGAATGGATAATTAATAAATTACACTGAAAATTCCTTGTTCTGCTACATACCTTGTAAAGTAACTGGCAGATACCCAATTTAGCTAGACATGGAACAAGGCCGCAAATACCTAAACTGAAGGACTGTCAATAGAATTAACATAGTTCCTACTGCTATAGTTTCTTTTGAGCAATAATTAAATGATAGTCAATAACGTTAGCCTGCTCATCCTTCTTGGTTACCAACATACATTTTACAGGATTTCGGGCTTCTCACAAGTTATGGTAAAGCTTAATTGTCAGAGAAAAAAAGGAACGGTGACAAGACTAAAATCTGAATTTTACTAGTTCAAAACAGCAATTAAGATGTAAGTGAAATAAAGTATGTTTTTTAAAATGCAAAATCAAAGTGAAACATTAAATCAACATGACCGATACAGAAGTCTGTTCCTAAAGGAATCTTTTATAGGAACAAAACCAGCTCTGGAAAATGATTGACCTTAAAAATTAATTTTACTAGAATAAGCTAGCATTGGCTAGAGGCTAATTCTTTTCCTCAGCTTTCCATGAAGGTCAACCTCAGGCTGACAAATTAAACCCCAGGTAGCATAATAAAATTTCAAGATACAGGTCTTGAGAGGTCAGCTAGGGATAACATTAGTATGCTAACAAAATCTAGCTTACAATAAGAAGGAAACAAAGATATCAAGATGTCAGAAAAGGATATTTAAGATTGTTAACTCTCTTTTTGACAAGAAACAGAAATTTCCACTGGAAAGTAAATAAATATTCATGAAAGGGTTTGAGTCAAGAGGTGAGTTTCTCCGATTATGACAAATTTCCCATCCACGTTATGATGAAGCTGTCATCCTAAACATGAGAAGGGAGGGGAAGAAATATGGATAGAGGTTTACTATCTCTCCAAGACAAGAGAATATTCTTAAGAGCCTTTCATACCATTAGGTGCTTCTAAAGGGGCAGTAACTCACTTTCTGCTTGGCTGTCAATAATGAAGAAGAAGCCTCTTTCCTTCTTTCTCTATCAAAAAATATTGTTAACAAAGAATAAGGGCTATTTTTATTCAGCTAATACATCCCTAGAAGGAATAAAATAAAGCTGTAGAATTGCATAAGCTAAGGAGAATGTTATAAACAACATAATTTTTGTATTTGCTTGTACTCCAATATTTTCAAAGTTTAGATACAGCCAGTTTCTGAAAGAAAATCCAATATAGGCATCCAATCTAAATTTCTTTCACAGATCACATATCTTCACATGGGATAGTCAGAAACTTCCTAGCAAAACAGGCCAAAGAGTTTAGAATATTTTTAGCAGAAATTGCCTTCTTTACTAAAACCAAAGATTAATTATCATTCACCCCTTGCTTTTTCTGTGAATTGAAAGCTGTTAAGAGCAATAGCCAGTGGAGTGGCCAGGGGAGATTATGCTACATCATCATCACTACTAGAGAGACAGAAGTTTTTCTGCATTCGCTTTTGGGTACAGAATAGCCTCCCTCCAAGGAACAGAAACATTAAGTTAACACACTAACATTAAACAGCAAAACTAACACCTGACAGAAAGACACAACTACCTACTCTAGTCACTCTGTATGGCTTATTTCATGTTCCTTTCCACCCTATGCGTTTGGGAAGGTTTTGTATCCACANTAAAGTATGTTTTTTAAAATGCAAAATCAAAGTGAAACATTAAATCAACATGACCAATACAGAAGTCTGTTCCTAAAGGAATCTTTTATAGGAACAAAACCAGCTCTGGAAAATGATTGACCTTAAAAATTAATTTTACTAGAATAAGCTAGCATTGGCTAGAGGCTAATTCTTTTCCTCAGCTTTCCATGAAGGTCAACCTCAGGCTGACAAATTAAACCCCAGGTAGCATAATAAAATTTCAAGATACAGGTCTTGAGAGGTCAGCTAGGGATAACATTAGTATGCTAACAAAATCTAGCTTACAATAAGAAGGAAACAAAGATATCAAGATGTCAGAAAAGGATATTTAAGATTGTTAACTCTCTTTTTGACAAGAAACAGAAATTTCCACTGGAAAGTAAATAAATATTCATGAAAGGGTTTGAGTCAAGAGGTGAGTTTCTCCGATTATGACAAATTTCCCATCCACGTTATGATGAAGCTGTCATCCTAAACATGAGAAGGGAGGGGAAGAAATATGGATAGAGGTTTACTATCTCTCCAAGACAAGAGAATATTCTTAAGAGCCTTTCATACCATTAGGTGCTTCTAAAGGGGCAGTAACTCACTTTCTGCTTGGCTGTCAATAATGAAGAAGAAGCCTCTTTCCTTCCTTCTCTATCAAAAAATATTGTTAACAAAGAATAAGGGCTATTTTTATTCAGCTAATACATCCCTAGAAGGAATAAAATAAAGCTGTAGAATTGCATAAGCTAAGGAGAATGTTATAAACAACATAATTTTTGTATTTGCTTGTACTCCAATATTTTCAAAGTTTAGATACAGCCAGTTTCTGAAAGAAAATCCAATATAAGCATCCAATCTAAATTTCTTTCACAGATCACATATCTTCACATGGGATAGTCAGAAACTTCCTAGCAAAACAGGCCAAAGAGTTTAGAATATTTTTAGCAGAAATTGCCTTCTTTACTAAAACCAAAGATTAATTATCATTCACCCCTTGCTTTTTCTGTGAATTGAAAGCTGTTAAGAGCTTTTTTTTTGCAAAGCCTTATGACAATGACAATATTTACAGCCCACACACAGATGGGGAAAAATTAATCTGCCAAGATAATTTCCCCCAAACCTGTGATCGACTTGCCTGTATGAAGGTCCTATTATTATATAATTAATAATGGTAATTACAAGTAGATGGTCAAACAGTGGCATGACAGTAAAATCATGGGTAAAATTACCTATTCATCGTAAAGAAGTATATCACTCAATTTTTTACACACATATGGAACCTATATATTATTGCATGTTGTTTTGCAGCATCCATCTATTCTTTTCACTGAAGAAATGTACATAGAAACTACATAAAAAACTGACTTGAATAAAAAGAGTCTATGTGCTACAAATACCATTAATTTACCAATACTACAATGGATTCTGTGCTAATTGCTACAGTAGGATGAATGGAAATTACAATATCTTTTCGCTATTTTTATTTAACTAGATTTTGTCTAAAAGGTCAATTATTTCCAGTAATTAAAATTAATTCTGAAATAGATCAATTTTCCCTCCTCATCAGTACCTTTATTTTTGTTGTGTCATATCAGATATTTCAAGTTTTCAGAAAAAAAGTACAAATTCTTTCTGCCTTTTGTAGCTAATATGCAACTGAGCCTCAGTCCTATAGTCTTATATCCATGTACAATTACGTTTATGAAAAGGTTATCCTAGCAAATTCCATGCAAAGTTTAAGATTACAAAAGCCTGATGCAAATCATTTGTGGGCTGTATAAGAACAGTTTCCTGTTTTCAAATCTTATATTGCTCTTTCTTACCTCCCTCTATAACTCTGGCAATTTGTTTTAGAAACTCTTCCTCAAATGAGGCTATACTTCTAAAAGCACAAGGCAAAGTCTGTAGCACATGGNTCCCTCCAAGGAACAGAAACATTAAGTTAACACACTAACATTAAACAGCAAAACTAACACCTGACAGAAAGACACAACTACCTACTCTAGTCACTCTGTATGGCTTATTTCATGTTCCTTTCCACCCTATGCGTTTGGGAAGGTTTTGTATCCACAAGTCCACTACAATTGGAAATCAAGCTAAACTTGCGATGGTTGCTTTCTGAAGAAGCTACTCACTTGCAATTTGCCATGAAACTTAGGCACAAGTAGTAAAAAATTAGCAGGAAGGCAAGCTATGAGTGAAGAGAAAGTTACATTTCACATCTTTTTCCAACATATCTACACAGAACTTACTATGCCTCTCATCACATGTTCATACATATTTGCCTCATTTACATTCAGACATGATGTTAGTGGGAAATACATTTCATTTCATTACATAAACTGATATCAAATCTGGTTTTCGCCTCCTCTGCCTTATACATACTTGATTAATAGAGTGATCTCCAGATTCATCTTTTGGACACAGAAAACTCAGAAGTTCCTGGAGGAGAAAGAAAAACTTTTTTTTTTATTCTTCAAATCACTAGGCTTATATAGAAAATTGTTTTATCCAAAAATTTCCAGCTTCCCTTACATCAGGCTGTGTCTGTTCATACCTCACTGAATGAAGGAACATAGTAACGGATTTAACCCAGCATGAATCATCACAAAACGTACCAGTGAGAAAGCCACGCAAGAAGTTACTGACATGGATAATAAACATAAAAATGTAGTATGTTGTGGTACTCACAACAATGCAGCCACCAGTGAGATGATACAAAGCACTTCAGCAAAGTACCGCTTCCATCATTTCCTTTCTGACAAGTTTCACTGATCATTTCATGATAAAATTAATTTTCCTCCAACTTCTAGTAATTTCTGATGACTTTAAACCTACACAGTATTTTCTAACTCTTGAAATCAGTAATATATATCTAAGGCACAATAAATGTAAAACAGCCACGTCCAGCTTTAGCATTAAGCATACATCCACTTTAAAAGAACCATTTGCATGTCTGTTTTACAAAGAACTGTGACGCTGAACAATTTTTCACTATCACTTAATTGCCTTTGCTGAGCTCAGATTGGTTTACACTACAGGACACTACTACAAAAATACTTTTGGAAAACCTTGAATTTGAGTCACCTATGCAAAAGATTGTATCTGAGAAGCTTTTCAAGACGTGATTGCAATGTCTGTACGGGCCACTCTTAAGTGAACTAATATGATCTATAATGGAATTTCTCAAAAATAAAAGTGCCACAGTATGGGGTGTAGACTAACTGAAGAGCTTCTACCAAACAAGTATTGACCATGAGTCAGGTTCTTATTCTCATTTTTTCCCTGAATTTGTTACTCAGGCAAGAAAACATCACTTATTGAGCTTGG